>CAKJTW010000690.1:0-25665 GCA_917880005.1 Nanger dama
TTCTGCTCGTGTCAAGATATCTCCTTGCAGTCAGTTAAAAAAAAATTAAAGCTATATTAACAATAGTTATAGGCTTAAAGAATATATTGCGTTGGAATCTAGTAAAGTCCCTCTGGATAAGGAAGATAAAAGTGTTGCTGTGTATTCCTCCGTATTTAATTTTTTATTGGTAGTTTTAGTGCGTAATGTGTTTAACTGTGTCTTGTGTTTGTGGATTATAAGAAATGTCTGTAATCTGTTTAATAGACAATGAATGTAAAAATTGAAATGCTTAGAAATATAGTCAAGGTCATTGTCTGTTTTTATAGAATTAGGTGTTCTCATTATTGCAGAGTAAGCTAACAGGTGGGTTATAACGTGTAGTTTCATCTCGGAGAGCTGTGGCCTATATAAAAGAAGAATTTGTATCGATTGAAACATGTAAGAAGGAAGAGGAAGAAAGTTCAGAGCAATGAGTCACATACATTTGCCATAAAGTTCTCTATCATTTGTCAGAAACCTTTTTATAGGTTTGTATTCATCATTATGGCAAATAAAATATATATTTATTGATAGTCTAAAATCCCTTTAGTTTTTTCTGTAAGAAAAACTTTTTGTAAGAGGAAGTTAGCTTTCAGTAATTAATGTTCTAAAATCTTACTTTATTTGGAAATGACCTAGCTATTTAATAAACTTTTTTATTTCATTTAGTACTATTTTATGAATTTAAGTTAACCCAATCCTAAGAGATTACTTTAGGTAGACATTTTGAAAATATAATTATTTTTATTAGAGTTTATCTAAAAGTCTTCATTTCATTTTTGTATATAAAGTTACCTTTTGTTGACAAACTTAGTTTACCTTAAATCTCGGCACAATAAAAGTATTATATAATGATGATTTAATACATGTCTTAATTAGATAAGCAAAAAATTATATTTAAATAAACATTTAATATTGAATATTTTTCAGTTCACATGAACTTGAATTTACATAGAGCTTGTTAATTTCATATCATCCAAAAAGAAAGACACACGTTGAGACATAGATAATTTTAGATAGACGGACAGACATAGTTTTCCACTTCATATTTAAAATATATTTTTGGTATATATATATATTTCTTTGTTTTTCCTGAGTTCCACAAATTTGTTTATGGCTGGAGTCCCACATAGACTGGGCTGTGTATCCCAAGGACATGATAAGAGTTAACTTTAGTTTTTTTCTTAGGCCTGATTTTGTTTCCCAGGCAGAACTGGAGCTCCAAAAAGTATTTTAGCAAATTAACCTTTTCCTAACTGCACATGTAAGAACCAGGTTTGCAATTACAAAAAAAAATTTATTTTAATCAGTTTTTCTGGAGTCTAAAGAATGAATATCATGGCCATTCAGTGTCAAAAATATCACTTCTCCTTTTAGTAGTTACAGTATATTATTAATGATATATGCATGAGGGAATTGCTGTCACACTGGATGTAAAGCCTTGGCTACAAAATTTTGACGAATAGTACTGTTAACTATACCTTGAGGTAACACAGTCTATTGAAATCTTTTATGAGGCCCAGTGTGATTAGGGAAAAGGGAGAGAGAAAGTGAATCTCTCTCGGTCTAAAGGGTGTAAAGGTATATTTAAAAAGCAATCTTGTAAATCAGTAATAATAATGTGCCAATTTTGAGGAACAGTAGTAGGGGATGGGATCCCTGGTTGTAGTGCACCCATGGGATTCATAGATGCATTAACTTTTCTAAGGTCTGTTAAGAGATGTCATTTGTTAGATTTCTTTTTAGAACAAAAATAGAGTTCCAAGGAGAGTAAGATTCCTTAATATGTTTTAATTCTAATTGTGTGTCTGTAAGTTCTTTAGTAGCCTGTATTTTTTCTTTCATGAGGTGCAATTGTTCTGTGAAAATAGGCTCATCATTCTTCGAAGTTATTTTAATCATTGCTTTGTTTGTTAAATGAGCAGTGACCCCTAGGAAAAATGTGGACTGTATACCTGAGTTTGCCATTGCATAAGTAAGTCCCTTCCTATTAAATTAAGAGGTGCATCTATCACATAAGGTCTTAATGTTGCGGGCTGGCCTTTCGGTCCTTCATATAGGTAGATTTGAATATTTTGATAAATTTCTTTTACTTTGGTTTGAGATATTCCTGCAGTTTGGCAAGAGATTTTTTGTAGAGGCCAGGTTTGGGGCCATAAGTGTTTGGAAATAATAGTAATATCAGATCCAGTGTCGAGGAGAGCAGAAAATCTTGAACCATTAATTTTGATATTTATATTTGATTGGACATATTGAGATACCAGTGATGTCCATAAGGATTGTTTTGGATCTGCCAAATTTGCTTGTTCGCACATTATTAGAGGAGTTGGTAGAAATGTAAGGCAAAAGAAGTAATTGAGCAATTTTGTTCCCCTTTTGAAATGCCATAGAATCTGAGATGACATCATCATTTGAATCTCTCCTTTATAATCTGAGTCAGTTACTCCAGGGTGGACAGTAATTCCTTTAGAAGTCAAACTAGATTGGCCAAGCAAGAGACCGAAGGTTTGTGAGGCCAGGGGTCCAAAAAGTCCGATAAGTACTCTAGAAGGGATTGCTTGAGGGTAAAGAGAAAAATCATTTAGGGCTGGTATACCGACGGCAACACTGCCGGATATTGAGGGTTTGAGGGAAAAGATACAAGTTGCACCTGGCTTTTGTTGCAGGGGACCTGGGGCGGGGGGTGGGGGGCGGGGGTTCCCCTATTTAGAGTTTCCCAGAATAGATTTTCCTTCAATATCAAATTTAGATTTACAGTCTTTGGCCCAATGCATTCCTTTCTGGCAGGGAGGGCAGATTCTTCAAAGTTTTTTATTAGTCTTCCTAGGGCAGTCCCTTTCTAAATGGTTTTTATCTCCACATGTAAAGTATCCTTCATTTCCTTTCTAGAAGGCAGCAGCCATTGTCTTAGCTAGCATTTGCATCTTTTGAGTTTCTGATTCTAGATTGTGCCTTCAAATAATCAATAATAGTCCCAGTCTCACGAATTGGAACGATAGCTCTTTGACATTCCAGATTTGCATCCTCATAAGCAAGTAATTTTTGTAGCTGCATTTTGGCTTCTTCTCCGATTACAGTATGAGAAATAGCAGTTTCTAATCTAGCTAAAAAACCAGCATAATGTTGATTAGGTCCTTGTTATGTTTTAGTGTAGCCCCCTGTAGGCTCTTTTGAGGAGTAATTCAATCCCAGGCTTCAAGGACCACTGTTTTGCATTGTTCCTGCAATAAGGGAGGGCATTGTATTTAAGCTTCCATGGTATCAAATTGTCTGGCACCAGTTATCATTTCAAAAGCACTTTGGTTTGGGAGAGTGCCTGCTGGAGGATTCTTGTTAGCATGGTCTCTGGCTATATCATGAAACCACATTTTCCTTTGAAGATAGTCTGGTTTAAGGAGAACTTTCATTAAAGTTTACCAATCATAGGGAATAAAATTTCCAATAGAAGACGCCACAACATTTAGAAGCTCTTTAGTAACAGGCTAATGTGGACCATACGTAGTTACAGCTTTTTTATTTGTTGCATGTACAAATGATTAATACCATCATATTGAGGAATTATGTGCCCTTGAGCGTCAGGATTTCTTAAAACTGAAGATGGAGAAACCATCTGTGTCAGAAACTTGTCATAGCAAAGCCTGTAATTCAGAGAGCCTCTGTCACGGAGGAGAGTGAGTACGTGCTAATTTTTTGCAAATGTGAGTCTGTGCCTCGGACTTTTTGTTCAGAAGAGCATGAAAGGTCGTTGCTGAACCATGCAAAGATCCATCCAGTAAAAGTATCCACCCAAAATTGTAAGCATTAGCTTTTGGCATATGAGTAAAATCAATTTCCCAGTCCTCTTCAGGATACTTTCCACTTCGTTGTAATCCAGATTTTGCTAACTTTTCAGTCTTTGGGTTATTTTTCTGACAAACCTCACACCTTTTGATAACGTTCTTTAAAGTTTTCATTACATTTTTACCTTCAAACAAACGATGCCATCTGGTAAGTACTCTCTGCACCCAAATGAAAACTCTGCTGTAAACCCTTAAGAATTTTCCATTGAGCATTTTCAGGAATTATTAATCGTGTATCCTTGGACTGTAATCATCCTTTATCCGTAATCTTAGTTCCTCTTATATCTTTCTAATTCTTGCTCAGTATATTGTGGTTTTTCCTCTTCTACAGGACCTGTCCAGATCAAGGGTGTCTTAGTAAAGGGGTTTCTTAAAGTGCTGCTTTTCTGGCTTGACAGCCAGCTGATTACCTTCTGCTGCTTTACTCCCATCCCTGCTGTGCCCTTTGCAATGCATAACAGCTGCTTCTTTAGGACAATATATAGCAGTTAACAGTCTCTCAATCTTTCTGAAATGGTTAATAGGTTCTCCTGTTGCTGTTTTAAACTGTCTTTCTTTCCATATTGCAGCATAAGCATGTAAAGTCAAAAAGGCATACTTAGAACCCATGTAGATATTTACTCGCTGCCCTTTGCTTAATTCTAGAGCTTGAGTCAGAGCCACAAGCTCTGCTAAATGAGCACTAGTTTCCTGGGGGAGAGATTTTGCTTCTAAAACCTGTTCAGCAGTCACCACGGTGTAACCTGCTTTATGCTTTCCATTCCGAACAAAGGAACTGCCATCTGTAAATATTTCCATGTCAGGATTGTCTAATGCGGTATCCATTAGATCCTATCAAGCTGCATAGTTTAAAGTTAGAAATTGGGAACAATCGTGATCAGGTGTTTCATTTTCCTTCTCAGGAAAGAAAGTGGCAGGATTTCAATGTCCACAAAATTTAAGCTTAGTTACTGGTCCTTCTAACAACAATGACTGATATTTAAGAAGCCTACTGTCTGTCATCCTAATATTAACCTTAGAATTTAAGATTCCACTCACATCATGAAAAGTCAGGACAGTAAGATTTCATTGATTAATTATTTTTAAGCTTCAAGTGCTACTAAAGCCGCTGCCCCAATTACTCTTAGGCAGTGGGGCCACCCACATGAAGTTGCATCCAATTCTCTTAGATAAGAAATAGGTTGCTGGTGAGGCCCTCCAGGTTGTGTCAAGACTCCCAAGGCCACACCTTTTAGTGACAAACAAATTAAATTCTGACCCTGTGGGCAAGCTCACTGCAGGAAGGCAGTCTGAGGAAACTTTAAGAAACATCTTAGGATAGTCATTGTCAGAATCATTATGTTCTAACAGAGGAGAGACTTGTGGATTTGTGCTTGCTGGCAGAGGAGGAGCTTTTGAAGCAGCTGGGCAGGGCTAGTAGGAAAATTTTTAAATATTTTATGTTCTACTTGGGCCTTTTGTAAAGTTTTATCATCTACTTGATATTCATACAATAAGTGTTCTGTCTGTTGTCGAGTATTGGGAGCGCTAGAATTTACCTTGAAATGGCAGAATTACAGCTTTAATGGGAGCCCATAGGGGTCAGAAATCAACTGGAATATTTTTTCCTTGCCTGGTGACTCGTTCAACATTTTCTTTGACCCAGTGCCAAATTTCTAAATCAAAACGACCTTTATTAGGGAACCAAGGATATCATTTAACCACTGTTTGAAAGAAGCCTTTATTCATTGGCATGAAACCAAAAGTCCCTGAGCTTTAAACAAATGCTAAAATAAAGTAGAGAAAAGATGGGGCTTTCCAGCTGTTTGACCCGTGTCTTAGTCCTTAACGACCTCAATAGGTCCCAACCTCAATAGGCCCTGAGTCCCTCTGTTTGAAATGCCATGTATACCAGAGTCCCTGTTCGGATGCCACTTTGGGTCCTTGAATGGACCAGTACCTGGCGGTCTGGAGTCAATGATAAGAAAGTGGAAGAGAGAAAAAGAGAGAGAGAAAGAAAGAAAGGCACAGAGACCCAAGTTCTGATGGTGCAAAGGTGCTTTAATATTTCTGTGAGTATATATAGACTGTTGTACAAGAAATTTCTTTCGATAATGATAAAGATCAGAAAACCAAATGTACAGCAACCGTTACCAAGGGAACAAGCCATTGATAATTGTAAGAAATGCCACGGGAAGAAAGAGCCACCTCTAGGGACCGTCGATGGAAGCCTTTATTGGGCAGTCGCTCTCGGGCAGAACTCTCGGGGGTGAGCGAGCAAGTGAAGGGAATCTGCAAGGTACGAGGGGTGAGGAGGGGGTTTTATAGCCAGGGCTGGCATTCAAGCCAGGTTCTCCCATATAAGGTAGGGAGGTTGGTGTCAAGGGTTCCGTGTTGGCACTTGATTGGGCCAGGCCATGGGGGTTGGTCTCCCGAAGTTTGGTCCGCTCCCGGTTCCTGTTTGGGCGTTGGCCAACCACCGGCACATTTCCGGGGCAAGTCTCGACATGCCCAACCTCTTTTCCCGGCCTTTTGATATAGGACAACAGGCGCTGGTTCTCTCTGGCTACTTCCTGCTGAACAGGGACTACGAGGCGTAGGGTGTGGCCAGGATGACGTTGTGCCCGCCATCATGTTTGTCACAGAACGTTTGTCGGAAGCTCTTGATACTGCTGTCGCAGCACCATCAGCTGGACCGTGTTGAGCCATTCCTTGATAAAGGCTAACAGTCTGTTTAAGAGACAGGGCTCGAAGGTTAGAAGTAACAGGAGGATTATGAGTGGTCCCATTAAGGAAGAGAGCAGGGTGGTTAGCCAGGGGGAGCTCTGGAACCATGACTCGAACCAGCCTTGCTGGGCTTCCCGTTCTCTCTTTCTGCGCTCCAGTCCCTCCCTTACCTTGGCCATGGATTCTCTTACCACCCCTGTATGATCTGCATAGAAGCAGCAGTCTTCTTTCAGGGCTGCACATAGCCCCCCTGGTTGCAAAAAGATCAGGTCCAGACCTCTTCTGTTCTGCAACACCACCTCTGACAAAGAGGTCAGGGATTTCTCCAAGGCTGTCACAGACTTTTCTTTACAGGTAATATCCTCATCAATGGCAACTCTTAGGGAGGCCAAACCCTGGTTTTGCATGGACAGTGATGCAAGCCCAGTGCCCGCTCCCGCTGCTCCCAGGGCGAATAGGGTCGCCAGAGTGACGGCCGTAACAGGTTCCCTTTTGTATCGGGAAAACTGGGCTCCCCCATCCCAGAAGTTGCACAGTACTTCTTCAGAGTGGTACAGGATTTTAGGCATCACCACCACTAGAACACAGAATTCCTTACACTGGTTGAAAACAGAAGTGTGCAAGCACAATGTCAGCCAGCTATGGGAGCAAACCCACCAGCCCCCTGCCTCAGGCACAACCCATGTTGTTGTATTAAGTCCAGTGAGGTTAGCAGTTTGGGCACACAAGGGGGTCTTGTCATGAGGAACGGTACCAAGGCAAAGTCCTTTTCCCTATACTTCTTTCATAGTGAGACTGACCTTACGTTCTCCCCAGCGACCCTGAGGTGGATTTGAGCTGGTAGACAGGTTGTAAGACACATTTAAACCTACTTGCCTCATAAAAGGGAGGATAAAGAGTATAGCAGAGCCAACAGGATTGGGTTGCATCTGGGTCTGAGTGATTTAAGGCAATGTAGGCTTCCTTGATCATCGACCACAGAGGGCCCTGGCCTTCTAAAGAGTTGGTGGGGTCGGGGGCCCATAGGTCTAGGTGGAACTAAGGATGTGAGAGCCGTGGTTGTTGGATGGGGGACTGCAGCAGCTCTCTCAACCGGGTTTGGACCTATACTGAATGTCTGTATTGGCTCTAAAATTTGGCTTATAATTATGATTCCACTGTAAATGCTTGCAAATTGGTCTCTTCTGGTTTGAATTCCCCAAGACAAGCCTGAAACCCATGCTCTGTCTTCTTTAGCTCTTTCTTGGTTAAACCTCACACTTATTTGTGCATAATTGCATTTTTCCTCGCATCCCCAGTCTCTGTAGGGAGGTATGGGTTTGGCAAATGAAAAGTTAAGCAGGTCTCGATTCCCTACTTCCCAGCGCCTAGGCCCATCATTAGACGTTACACAATCCCATGACTTAAAATAATAGTGTTGTGGCCCCCCCGCAAGTCTTGCAATTGTGTCTTTGGTGTCCCAGACATACCCAGAACCCCTGGTTTTGAAGAAAACCCCTTGCCCAGGCTACATCTACAGCCGGCTTAAGGTTAAGGTACAAGTCTGGCCACCAAGTGTTTGGAGGATGTACTTCAGTGGTCGAGTTGAGCACCTCTTGCGTTATTCCATTCTGGAGCTTCCAGGTAATATGAAAGGGCTGATGAGTGTTGCAGCTACCGACCCTGTTTAGGGTCCACAGCGTCCCCAGAGGGACCCAAACCATCAGCCTAAGTCTGGGTTGGATACCTCGCATTGCTCTGGAACTGGCAGGAGGGGAGTTCGGGTAAAGACTAGTTTGGTCGGCCCCGTGAGGGTTGAGTGGTAGGGGCAATCCTGAGGGGCTGCTTGGGCCGGGGCTGCCTCTGTTTCAGAGAGACCCGGGGAGCTCGTTTGAGCCGGGTCAGGTGGTACCAGGGCTCGTGTCCCAGAAGTTTGGCTGCCATAGGAGTGGTGAGGATTACGGTATGGGGTCCCGTCCAGTGAGGCTGTAGCAGGCGGGGACTTAGGGCTTTTAGCAGTACGTGATCTCCTGGGGCCAGAGGCTGAGCTGGCCCCTCGTCGTCAGTCAGTTGTGGCAAAACCCAGTCTGCGTATTCCCTCAGCAAGGATCGTAGGAGGGAGAAGAGAGGGAGGTACCCCTTGAGTGGGGGAGCCTCTCCCTCCAGGAGGTGAGTCAGGAGATAGGGCCTGCCGTAGAGCAGTTCAAAAGGGGTCAAACCTGTTTTGGAGTGTGGTGTGGTACGAATACGAGTGAGAGCCAGAGGAAGGAGGTTGACCCAGGACAGCCGCAGTTCTGAGGCGAGCTTGGTCAAGTGCGTCTTGATGATGCCGTTTACCTGCTCTACCTTGCCTGACGATTGGGGCCGATAGGGGATGTGGAGATGCCAGGTGATGCCCAGGGCCGCAGCCACCTGCTGGGAGATCTCCGAGATGAATGCAGGCCCATTGTCAGACTGGAGAGAGTTTGGCAACCCAAATCTGGGAATGAGATGGGTCGTCAAGACGATGAGGTGAGAAGATGGTCAGGGGTTGGCCATGAATCAGCTTTTTAGCATCAGCGTACAATGTTGTAACCGCCGCTAGTGCCCGCAGGCAGGGGAACCATCCCTTGGCTGTGGGGTCAAGTTGTTTGGATATGTAAGCAATAGGCAGCAGTTCAGAGCCGATTGGTTGCACTAAGTCTCCAACGGCTATCCCTCCCTTTTCATCAGTATATAGATGATGCAGATAGTTGAGATTTGGGAGAAAGAGAGGGTACAGCCAGTAGGGTTGAGCGTAAAGTGTGGAAGGCCTGAGTCACTTTGGTGGGGGAAGACAGCGGTCCTGTGGGAATCTCTTTAGCGGCAGCATATAGAGGTTTGGCCAGGGTGGCGTAATTTGGGACCCAGTGTCGGAAGAATCCCGTCAGTCCTAAGAAGGACAATATCTGATCTCCGTTGGCCGGAGGACAGAGAGACCGGAGAAGGATACACTGATCTGCTGTGAGGGCCTTAAGTGGTAGGAGTGATTTGGAGGCCTAGATAGACAACAGAGGTCTGAGTTAGTTGAGGCTTAGATTGCGAGGCTCTGTAACCCTGGGAACCAAGGAAATTAAGGAGAGTCGCAGTATGTTGTTGGGAGGTTTCTTCCAAGGGGCTGCAAAGTAGCAGGTTGTCTACGTATTGGAGGAGGGTGCTAGGGCGAAGCGAGCATCTGGCCAGGTCCCGGGACAGGGCCTGTCCGAAGTAGTGGGGACTGTTTCTGAACCCCTGAGGGAGTACGGTCCATGTGAGTTGTGTGGTCAGCTAGGTGTCGGGGTCAGTCCAGGTGAAAGCAAAGAGGAATTGGCAGTTGGGGTGGAGTGAGATGGTAAAAAGGCATCTTTGAGGTCAATAACGGTGAAATCAGAAGTTTTAGGTATGGAAGAAAGGACAGTGTAGGAGTTAGGGACAAGTGGATGGGCAGGGACCACTGCCACGTTATCAGGTGGAGATCCTGCACTAGTCGGTAGTCTCCCAAGGCCTTCCGAACAGGAAGGATAGGCGTGTTACACGGGGAAGTCGTGGGATCTGGAGGCCCTGTCCCATGAGGGGGTCGATGATGGATTTTAGCCCCTTGAGGTTATGGGTAGACAAGTGAAACTGGGGCCGGGATGGGAAACAGGTGGGGTCCCTTAGCCGGATAAGGACTGGAGGGTGGTGCCGAGCCACCACCGGGACTCAGGTGTCCCAGACCTCAGGATTAACGGAAGAGGTTGGGGAGTCAGCAAGTAGCATTAGGAAGGCCCCTGACATGGGAGCTGATCCTGGAGTTAGGTCAAGAGTGGCCTTCAGCTTAGCAAGTATATCTTTTCCCAAGAGCGGAGTAGGGCAGGAGGGGATAACTAAAACGGAGTGGGTAAATAGGCAGGAGTCTAATTGACAGGATAGTGGTTGGGTTTGGAGCGGGCACGAGGGTTGGCCATCAATTCCCATAACCGAAACCTGGGAAGGACGTAGAGTGCCCCTGAAAGAGGGAAAGACCGAATAGGTAGCCCCCGTATCAACCAGAAAATTGATGGACTTACTACCTGGAGCATTACCCTGGACTCGGCTTGGGTTATCGGGGTCCCCAATCTGGGCGGCATCAGTCATCATCGAAGCTCAGCAGCTCCAAGGCCGGGAGGAGGGCAGGAGGTCTCCCTGGGGCGCTCTGGTCCCCAGCCCCTAGAGGTCGGGGCCTGAGAGGCCTGGGGACAATCACTAGCCCAGTGTCCTCATTGTTTGCATCTTGGACATGGCTTGGAGGGAGGCTGTGGATTGGGACACATCTTAGCCCAGTGCCCTTCTTGGCCACACTTGAAGCAGGCCCCTGGAGGGGAGTTTTGGGGCCCCGAGCCTGCTGCCGGCCGCAGGGCCGCTACCAAGGCCTGGGTTTGTTGATTTAGGAGGCTCGCCTGAAATTTGGCCTTTGCTTGAGACTTGCCTTTCGGCTGGCCTCAGCAGTTTCCTCATGGGCATTGTAAACCTTAAAGGCCATTTTACCAGGTCTCGAATAGGGGTCTGAGGACCGTCCTCGGCCTTTGCCAGCTTTTTCCGGATGTCAGGTGCGGATTGGGAGATAAAACAGTTGGCCAAGGTGGCCGCCCTGATGGACTCAGGGGACTGCCTGGTGTATTGAACAAGGGCCTCGGTCAGCCGATTAAGGAACATGGCTGGGTTTTTCTCAGGCCCCTGAGTCACCTCATCTAGTTTGAGGAGGTTTACAACCTTATGAGAGGACACTTCCATCCCATCGAGGATACACTCTATCATATAGCGTACCCGCAGCTGGCTGCTACCCCCTTCCTGGTAGTTCCAATCAGGGTTGGTATCAGGAACTGCCTGAGCTCCCGGGGGACACTGGGGGGGGTTGGCATAGTGTCATTGGTCGGCCTGAGCCTTGGCTACCATCCAAATGGCCTGCCTCTCTTCAGGGGTGGTGGTAGACCCCAGGATGACATATATGTCCTGCCATGTTAAGGCATAGGCACGGGTCAGACCAGTGAGCTGCTTAATGTACTGAGTGGGGTTGGAGGAGAAGGATCCCAGTTTGGTCTCAATCTGTGCTAAGTCTTGGAGGGAAAAGGGGAGATGGACTTGGGCTAGGCAGAGGGAACAACGGGGCTGGGGGAGGGGGAGGGGAGGCCTCTGGAGGGTTGCTGTGGGAGTGGGTGTGGGAGCTAACCGGAGAGGGAGAGGGGGTAATGGGGGCAAGGGGAAGGTACAGGATAGGGTTAAGTGCAGGAGGGTCCGAGGCTGGCAGTGGAGTCTCGGGGGCAGAAGCAGAGGGTGAAGGGATCGGAGTGGAGGGGGGTGGGGGCAGTAGGAGTGCTGTAAAGAGGTGGAGCCATCAGATCCTCTGGGGAGACAGAGAAAGCCGATGACTCAGGAGTCGGCGTTAGCTTGGCTGAGGAAGGTGAAACTGGGAGGGAGCCATGGTGAGGGGGCCAGGGTGAGGTATCCCACCCGTGACAAGGTCATGTGGAAGGAAGCCTGACAAAAATGCAAGGACGTGATCAGGTTTCAGGGGTTCCCCCTGGAATTTCCTGAGCATCCACCTCCCCAAAAAAAAGAATCTGCCGGCCTTTGTATTCTGCTTTTCCACTCTTCTGATATTCTCTGGAAAAAGTCAAGTCAGGGCTTTAGTCTTCTGCATTTGAAAGGGATGTTTCAGTTAAACCCCCTCTAATAGCTCTCTAGCTTGCCTAACAGGTTCCCCAGACCTCTTACAGCTTGTGAATTGCTTAAGGCCCCCAACCGTGACAGGCAGAAAATTTAAAAGCATCTTAAAGATACAGAGCCTTTTCTAAGAGTTAAAAATCATTTTGGTGACAGGTTTTCACTGTTGACTCAATGATTGCTACCAGGCCTCCATATTCTTTATCTTTTAAGCACCTGGGAGGATGATAATTAATGTAATCAGGATGTAGACAAAGATATATAGTAGTTTTGATGTTAGCAACACTAGACTTTTGAGTTAATTGCTTCTCTTTTGTTGTAAATTGCTGTACTCCCTTTACTTGTGATAAGTTGCTGTATCTTTGCTATGTAAGAATGTAACTTTATTTAGTGCTTTCTGAGAGTGGCACCAGACTTTGGGAAGATCAACACAAATTAGTCTTCTGGTTGACAAACCCTTATTGGAAAAAGGCTGTAAAATGTTAATTGGCCCTTTTTGGCCAGAAGATGATGTAAATTACCTAAGGCTTGTGTATACAATTAGGTATGCAGAGAGAAAAGCCTGTTTTTCATGAGTCTGGGCTGTTAACGCTGCATAACTTTATGTTACCCTTTGATCTCCATGTTTTATCAAAAGTATAAAAGGCCTGCTGAACAATAAAGATGGACCAGCTTCTTGGACTAGTCTCGGCCTAGTTTCTTGGGAATCTGGCTCAGTTGTGCTGAGCCTTTTTTTTCTTTTTGGTGCCCGTGGGCTTTCTCTAGTTGCAGCAAGCAGAAACGACTTAATAGTTACTTGTGCGCAGGTTTCTCATGCTGTAGCTACTCTTGTTGCAGAGCAAGGTTCAGTACTTGTGTAGCACGGGCTTAGTGCTCCGAGGCACATGGTATCCTCTCAGACCAGGGATCAAACCTGGGTCCTCTGCATTGGCAGGTAGATTATTTACCACTGCACCACCAGGGAAGTTTTACTCAGTGTCTTTTAACTGGGCGCTATGTATGTTAATACACTGCCAAACAAAATTGGGGTCATCAACCAATAACTAGGAGATCTGAAAACCAGGAGAGACTACCCCAAACTTCTCTGGACTCCCTGAATAAGTGGATGGACCCAAGAGACCCTTCCTGAAATACCAAGGCCAGAATGTTCAAAACACAGTATAAGGTCTGCTTTTCTCCATCCTGCTTTCCCCTCAGGGTGCACTGTCGCTGGGCCACTGCAGTGACTAATAAGCTTGATCCTTGAAGAAGTGGAATGTCAAGACATTTTTCTCCTTAGAAGGGTTAGTATGAAGTAGCCCTTTCAAGAGTTGTGTGTTTCACATTCTAGCTTTTCATACATACACAAAGCCAGTTCTTGTTTACTCAAACTGCTTAAATTAATTCTAATTGCAGGAATATTCAAGGGATCAGCTAGCACACCATAACAAGCCCCACCCCACCAGCCCCCTACATCAACCCTCACCCAACCCCAAACTGGACAGCAGACCAGGTTTCACTTCCAGGCCTCTGAATCATTTCAGCCTCATCAGTAGGACACCAAGTACAGTTTGTTTCAGTTGCTCAGTCATGTCCGACTCTTTGGGACCCCATGGACTGCAGCACGCCAGGCCTCCCTGTCCATCACCAACTCCCAGAGTTTACTCAGACTCATTGTGTCGGTGATGCCATCCAACCGTCTCATCCTCTGTCGTTGGACATGCAGGACTCCAAATTGCCAGGGTCCAGCCCCGGTGGGTCCAGGATAATTCAAAGGTGGGGACAAAGTCGGCATCCTTGGAAAAATACATAATTCATTACAGATATATAGAGAGATTAGAAACGGATAGTGTAATAGGAAAATTAGTGGAGAAAAAGAGGCTGAATAACTTGGGTTACATGGAATAGCATTCATGCTCCAGATGGGAATTCAGCCAGGAAAATGGGGAGCAAGAAGGAATGACATGGGGGAGTCAGTCTTTCCAGAAACTAATCCCCTTTCTTTATTTTTCAGGTTTTCTTATATACCTTTTGTTACACATAGGGATGAATACAGAGTCACGTGAAGGTCAGCAGTCCTGACCTTTATCAAAATCAGGTGCTTTACATAAAAAAGGTCTTAGGGGTTTTTACATCATCTTCAGGCCATTTCTGCTTGCTGATATTTACAACCCTTTCTTTCTGATAACCAAAAACTTATTTTTTCCAAGGGTGTCTTTTCTTAAACCAGGCACCACCCTCCAAATAAAGTTGCATTCCTATAGGGTGAGGGTATAGTGAGTTACAATCAAGAAAGGAATTTATTTAACCCAAGGTTAACATGATCAATCTTAATGGTTAATACTTACTTCTCCTATATGTTAGTTATATTTATTATAAAGGCAGGGAATATGGAGATTTAGCAACAAACATCAGCCCTACAAAGGAAAATCCTTTCACCAATGTTCCTCTCAAGATCTACTTAGTCTTAAGATAGTGATAAAGTCACATTTTCACATAGCAAGGATACAGTGATTTATAACAGAGTACAGTGATCTATAACAAAGAGAAAATTCATTAACTCAAAAAGTCTAGTATTGCTAACCTTAAAAACTACTATATTTCCTTTCCTATATTCCAAATACATTGATTATATATTCCCAGGTGCCTAAGGACATGGAGGCCTGGTGGCAATCAAATGAGAAAAGCCCTATGCTAATACTCCAAACTCTCTGTGCTGTTTATGGTTGAGAGGTTGTCACACAAGCTAGTTTGTCAGCAGAGAGGTTTGACTTGAGACACCCTTGTCCCACCCAGGGCAAGAAATTAGCAGCAACTATTGACACAACAAATGAAAAACTTTTTACCAATATAATTCCTAACCAACCCACTATACTAATAATTTATAACTTCCCACAAGAATTTGCCTTTAGTAAGTCCAAAACATCTTGTGCCTCTCACGGTTGGGGGTTGTAAACGATCACATGCGGCTGGATGAACCTGTACAGCCAGGCTAGATAACCTTCAGAGGAGTTCATAAGTTGAAACACTCTTGTCACGCCCAGGAATTTTTATTTCCTTGGAGCTGCACGTTTACTCCTCCAAGAGAAACGGTTATGGGGGAGAGCCCCCATAAAGTCAGAGGTGTAGGTGAGAGCACAAAACAGACTCTAGTTTTGGGGTAGATGCTCAGGAACAGAGGGTTTCCTGAGGCTTGATCACGCTTTGTGTATGCCAAGCTTCCTTCCTCATGAACTTGCCATGGGCGGAATTCCTCACGCTGGCTCCCGGAACCAAATGTTATGCCAAAACCTTTCTTTCCATTGTGACTATCCCACAGAGTTTTAAGGTTTTATAAAAGTGGTACAGTTACTTAAACTAATGAGCAATCAATGGTACGACACAAGATGTGAGAGACCCTCAAGTACTACTTAACCCTGACAAGACACCTCTGGATCCAAAGGGAGGAACAAGCAGGTAGGTGTACATTCTGCTCGACCCTGCCCCTCTCACGTCCAGACACAGGCCTGTGGCCTAGGCTCTGACCCTCATTCTCCCTTTCCTTTGAAACCTACTGCTTGGAAGTCTCTGCTATTTCCACTCAGACGTGAGTTTACAGCAATTCCTGAAGCTGAAACTTGGTAGGTGCGCTTGCCCTGGGAATAGTGAGGTAGTTTTTTGCTTTTCAGTCTTGTTAAGGTCGGCACGTAGGGTCCGCTCTTCTCCATAGCTCTGGTCTCAGGTCACTTAGGACCTCCCTAATCCCCTAGCCTTTCCTCCCCAAGTGAATTCAATTGTTACCTTGAGAAGCCCGTGGTCTAATTTTCTTTCAGTGTAAAATCCTGAGGTAACATATATCAGGCACAAAATTTATAGGGGGAAAGTCATTATAATTGAGACATGGCACTTGGATAATTTTGTTAATATATCAAAACTCTTGTTCAGGAACTAGCTTAGAATTTGATCTTTGCAACTGGTGGTGGAGGTGAAGTTTTTTCTCGAGTGTTAGGGAGGTGTATTACTGTCCTTTTCTGGTTTATATGACCAGAGTAATAAATTTACCACAGAGTCTTTTCATTTTAGGAGGTAATTTTCAGTGATGCTGGTTACTGGTATGAGCTCTAGAATCAAAGAAAAATATAAAATGGTCTCTCTGTTGACATTTCTGACTGAGACCCCATGAAGTGTAACCTGGCAGGCTGCTGTGTCCATGGGATTTCCCAGGCAAGAATACTGGAGTGGGTTGCCATTTCCTAATCCTGGGGATCTTCTGACTCAGAGATAAAACTCCCATCTCTTGCATCTCCATTAGCAGGAGGATTATTACCACTGAGCCGCCTGGGAAGCCTCTTTGGTCTGATACCAGTTTTTATTTGAATTAAAGAAGTGAGAGTTTTGGGTGGTAGTTTTCCTGTCAATGAGACTCAGTGTGGATAATGCTCAATTATGGATTGCTGACAGAGCCAGTGGAAAGTGGCATATAATAGTGGGAAAATATCTTAAGAAATTGGAGAATCTGAAGACAGTTGAGGGATAATTTTATCTTTTGTGCATCAAGGTTGACTGTCAGTGCTACACTTAACCTAAGATGATTATGTGGGCAGGTAGAAAAGGAGCAGTTAGCTTCAAGTAATGAGGCCTGGTTATTTGTGGGAATGTTGCTGGTGGAATTCCTGCCCACAGTAGTAGATATAATGGTCATCTGAGTTAAATTCACCCATTCTAGTTCATTATAGTTTGCTGATTCCTAGAATGTCAGTGTTCACTCTTGCCATCTCCTGATTGACCACTTCCAATTTGCCTTGATTCATGGACATAACATTCCAGGTTCCTATGCAATAGTGCTCTTAACAGCATTGGACCTTGCTTCTATCAGCAGTCACATCCACAACTGAGTGTTGTTTTTGCTTTGGCTCCATCCTTTCATTCTTTCTGGAGTTATTTCTCCACTGATCTCCAGTAGCATATTGGGCACCTACTGACCTGGGGAGTTCCTCTTTCAGTATCCTATCATTTTGCCTTTTCATACTGTTCATGGGGTTCCCAAGGCAAGAATACTGAATTGGTTTGCCATTCCCTTTTCCAGTGGACCACATTCTGTCAGATTCTCCACCATGACCCACCCGTCTTGGGTGGCTCCACAGGGCATGGCTTTGTTTCATTGAGTTAGACCAGGCTGTGGAATCCCTTAGAAGAAATGGAATAGCCATCATGGTCAACAAAAGAGCCTGAAATGCTGTACTTGGATGCAGTCTCAAAAACGACAGAATGATCTCTGTTCGTTTCCAAGGCAAACCATTCAGTGTCACGGTGAACCAAGCATATGCCCCAACCAGTAATGCTGAAGAAGCTGAAGTCATACGATTCTATGAAGACTACAAGACCTTTTAGAACTAACACCCAAAAAATATGCCCTTTTCATCATAGGGGACTGGAATGCAAAAGTAGGAAGTCAAGAAACACCTGAAGTAACAGGGAAATTTGGCCTTGGAATATGGAATGAAGCAGGGCAAAGGCTAATAGAGTTTTGCCAAGAAAATGCACTGGTCATAGCAAACACCCTCATCCAACACAAGAGAAGACTACACATGGGCATCACCAATGATAAACACTGAAATCAGATTAATTATATTCTTTGCAGCCAAAGATGCAGAAGCTCTATACAGTCAGCAAAAACAAGACCAGGAGCTGACTGTGGCTCAGATCATGAACTCTTTATTGTCAAATTCAGACTGAAGTTAAAGAAAGTAGAAAAAAACCACTAGACCATTCAGGTATGACCTATATCTAATGCCTTATGATTATACAGTGGAAGTGAGAAATAGATTTAAGGTCCTAAATTTGACAGATGGAGTGCATGATGGATTGTGGTTGAAGGTTCGTGACATTGTACAGCACACAGGAATCAAGAACATCACCATGGAAATGAAATGCAAAAAGCAAGTCTGGGGAGGTCTTACAAATAGCTGTGAAAAGGAAAGAAAAAAAGGAAAGATATAAGCATCTTCATGCAGAGTTCCAAAGAATAGCAAGAAGAGATAAGAAAGCCTTCCTCAGCGATCAATGCAAAGAAATAGAGGGAAACAACAGAATGGGAAAGAGTAGAGATCTCGTCAAGAAAATCAGAGATACCAAGTGAACATTTCATGCAAAGATGGGATTGATAAAGGACAGAAATGGTATGGATGTAACAGAAGCAGAAAATATTAAGAAGAGGTGCCAAGAATACACAGAAGAACTATACAAAAAGATCTTCATGACCCAGATAATGACGATAATGTTCACTCACCTAGAGCCAGACATCCTTGAATATGAAGTCAAGTGGGCCTTAGAAAGCATCACTATGAACAAAGCTAGTGGAGGTGACGGAATTCCAGTTGAGCTTTTTCAAATCCTGAAAGATGAGGCTGTGAAAGTGCTGCACTCAGTATGCCAGCAAATTTGGAAAACTCAGCAGTGGCACAGGACTGGAAAAGGTCAGTTTTCATTCCAATCCCAAAGAAAGGCAATGGCAAAGAATGCTCAAACTACCGCAGAACTGCACTCATCTCACATGCTAGTAAAGTAATGCTCAAAATTTTCCAAGCCAGGCTTCAGCAATACGTGAACCCTGAACTTCCTGATGTTCAAGCTGGTTTTAGAAAAGGCAGAGGAACCAGAGATCAAATTGCCAACATCCGCTGGATCATCGAAAAAGCAAGAGAGTGCCAGAAAAACATCTATTTCTGCTTTATTGACTATGCCAAAGCCTTTGACTGTGTGGATCACAATAAACAGTGGAAAATTCTGAAAGAGATGAGAATACCAGACCACCAAATCTGCCTCTTGAGAAACCTATATGCAGGTCAGGAAGCAACAGTTAGAATTGGACATGGAACTACAGACTGGTTCCAAATAGGAAAAGGAGCCCATCAAGGCTGTATACTGTCACCCTGCTTCTTTAACTTCTATGCAGAGTACATCATGAGAAACACTGGGCTGGAAGAAGCACAAGCTGGAATCAAGATTGCCAGGAGAAATATCAATAACCTCAGATATGTAGATGAAACCACCCTTATGGCAGAAAGTGAAAAGAAACTAAAAAGCCTCTTGGTGAAAGTGAAAGAGGAGAGTGAAAAAGTTGGCTTAAAGCTCAACATTCAGAAAGCGAAGATCAGGGCATCTGGTCCCATCATTTAATGGGAAATAGATGCGGAAACAATGGAAACAGTGTCAGACTTCATCTTTTTGGGCTCCAAAGTCATTGCAGATGGTGACTGTAGCCATGAAATTAAAAGATGCTTACCCCCTGGAAGGAAAGTTAAGACCAAACCTAGAAGGTATATTAAAAAGCAGAGACATTACTTTCCCAACAAGAGTCCATCTAATCAAGGCTATGGTTTTTCCAGTGGTCATGTATGGATGTGAGAGTTGGACTGTGAAGAAAGCTGAGCGCCGAAGAATTGATGCTTTTGAACAGTGGTGTTGGAGAAGAGTTTTGAGAGTCCCTTGGATTGCGAGGAGATCCACCAGTCTATTCCAAAGGAGATCAGTCCTGATATATTCTTTGGAAGGAATGATGCTAAAGCTGAAACTCCAGTACTTTGGCCACCACATGTAAAGAGTTGACTCATTGGAAAAGGCTCTGATGCTGGAAGGGATTAGGGGCAGGAGAAGAAGGGGACGACAGAGGATGAGATGGCTGGATTGCATCACCAACTCGATGGATGTGAATTTGAGTGAGCTCCAGGAGTTGATGATGTACAGGACGTCCCGATGTGCTGCATGGGGTTGCAAAGAGTCGGACACGACTGGGCAACTGAACTGAACTGTTGGTGGAATATTGCCAGAGATTAAAAGAAAAAAAAAGTTGAAAATGCTTCTAGCTAACAGACCTTTGATAGAGTTGAGTAGGAGTGGGTTGTCTTCGTTAATTAAAATTAATCAGAGAAGGGAGTTTGTCCTAGAATTGTGAAGCCAGTGGCACGAGTGTTGTACACAGCTGTGTGGGATATAGAGACAGGGTTATTAATAGGCTCAGGTCTTGGTCTGCAACATTTGGGGTGATTGGATAATCAGATCTTAAGAATGAAGCCTGTGAGGATTGGTAACCCTGTCAATGGGAGACTTCATAATGAGGGCAATAGTGGGGAAACACATTGCTTTCAGCAGTTTATCTACTCAGAGTGGGGGATACTGATTTTACTGTGGTTAGAATGGCCAGAAGCTTTGGAATCTAAGGGGCTATGAAGGAGGCCCCTCTTCCTTAAAGAGCTGGGGTATCTTCCATTTAGCTCACTCAGGGACTACAGATGGGAGACTGTGGCCTTTCCTATGACTTCTTCACTGAGATCAATCGAGCCAAATCTCAAAGACCTTTAAAACTTTGTGATATCCCAGTTCCTGGCATGATTTCCCAGGAGGGACAATTTCTTGGTCTCCATACTGAGTGTCCAGTGCCCTTGCATTTGCAGCTTGTGTGTGTCTGTGTATTGCCCAGGCCCAGTGGTCTCTGCTGTTTAGCCCTGTTGCTCAACAGAGCAGAGAAAAGTGGCGAAAACTTGTGGGAAAGTGGAGAGGAAGCTATTGAGGGTCTAGGAGAGTTGTGAGAGGAGGCAAATTTTGGCCTCTGGATGAGCCTTATCAATGGTATATGCATGTGTTGCAAGCATAGTGATGTGACCCAGTGCAAGCTCGCTCTGCCACCTGTGAGAGAGGCCAGTACTTCGGGAAGATGACTTCTTGAGGCAAACAATGGGACTTCATTTTGAAAACCAGCCGACCAAGAAGATGGCTAACTAATATCTCACAATAGCCATCTTGTTGGTGTCTGGATGCCAGATTCTTTTATGAAACTAAAGAAGCAGTGAGGAAATAAAGTCAGAAGGGAGGATCGAGAGGGAGAGGCAGTGGGGAAGTAAGGTAAAAGGGCCATCAGTGAAGGGCCATCAGTCTTGCAGTACATCTCAGGGACAGCCAGCCTTCTGTGTTCATCTCTTCTTTCCTGCAGACATTCACACTTTGAGAGGTCAGAGCATCTCCCTGTGAGCTCAACAAAGGCATTTTACTTCAACAGTCAGGCCAAGAGGTAGGGTTCTCTGAGGCCAGCCATTATGGATGATTACAATAACCACAGCAGTGAGAAGCAAGGCAAAGAAACCGTTCCAACTTGGAATTAGAATTGGCTCTTCCCTGCAACAGTTGTGGGATCACGTTGTGTGGAACTGTTGACAAGGGTGGTCTCAGTTTTGACTGGAGGACCTGGATGTGGGCTCATGGCTAATTGTGGGTTGCCTGGAAGGGTGGGCATGCCACAGTGTCTTAGCTCAGGTTCCCTGGGACACAGATGCTGTGACTGAGGTTTGTGTGCTTTGGCTGATTGGGAAGGTCATGATCACATCTGAGAAGAAAGGAAGAAAGTGAAGTTGGAAGAGGACTGTTACCCTTCAGTGTGTTAGAATCAAGGCCTGAGCTGAGCCCTCAGGGAGGGATGGGGGCATTGGCCCTGGAGGTGTAATCCAGAAGGTTCCCCACAGCATTGACTCCATGGAGTGGATTTTGTGATGTATTTTGGAAGGGCAAGAATCATTATGCAACCTGTAAAATAACTGTTGGTAAAATCCCAGAGGGGCTTCTCTCATAGCTCAGTTGGTAAAGAATCTGCCTGCAATGCAGGAGACCTGGGTTCGATCCCAATACCAGACCATCTGACCTGTCTCTTGAGAGACCTTTATGCAGGTCAGGAAGTAACAGAACTGGACATGGAAGAACAGACTGGTTCCAAATAGGAAAAGAAGTCCATCAAGGCTGTTTATTGTCACCCTGCTTGTTTAAGTTATATGCAGAGTACATCATGAGAAATGCTGGGCTGGAAGAAGCACAAGCTGGAATCAAGACTGCCAGGAGAAATATCAATAACCTCAGATAGGCAGATGACACCACCCTTATGGCAGAAAGTGAAGAGGAACTAAAAAGTCTCTTGATGAAAGTGAAACAGGAGAGTGAAAAAGTTGACTTAAAGCTCAACATTCAGAAAACGAAGATCATGGCATGTGGTCCCATCACTTCATGGGAAATAGATGGGAAAACAGTGGAAACAGTGTCAGACTTTATTTTGGGGGGCTCCAAAATCACTGCAGATGGTGATTGCAGCCATGAAATTAAAAGACGCTTACTCCTTGGAAGGAAAGTTATGACCAACCTAGATAGCATATTTAAAGTCAGAGACATTACCTTTCCAACAAAGGTCTGTCTAGTCAAGGCTATGGTTCTTCCAGTGGTCATGTATGGATTGAGAGTTGGACTGTTAAACAAGCTGAGCACCGAAGATTTGATGCTTTTGAACTGTGGTGTTGCAGAAGACTCTTGAAAGTCCCTTGGACTGCAAGGAGATCCAACCAGTCCATCCTAAAGGAGATCAGACGTGAGTGTTCATTGGAAGGACTGATGTTGAAGCTGAAACTCCAGTACTTTGGCCATCCCATGGGAAGAGTTGACTCATTAGAGAAGACCCTAATGCTGGGAAGGATTGGGGGGCAGGAGGAGAGGGGGATGACAGAGGATGAGATGGCTGGATGGCATCACTGACTCGATGGACATGCGTTTGGGTAAACTCTGGAAGTGATGATGGACAGGGAGGACTTGCGTGCTGCGATTGATGGGGTTGCCAAGAGTCGGACACGACTGAGTGACTGAACTCAACGGACTGAAAATCCCGGAGATGATTTTGTTGCTTACGTTTAGTATTTTCTCTTATTTTGAGTTATAATGAAGAAGGTTTCCGGAGGATTTGGAAGGAAAACAAAGGAGACCTTGGAGTGTATCCTTGTTAGATGTTGAAGTCTCACTGGATCATGTACATCAGCGTACACGTGTGCTTTTTATTATTAGAGTTTGGAGATGACAGTTTTTGGGCTGGCTGAGGTCACTGTGACTGATAAGAAGCTGTCTTGAAACCGGTTTGCTGCTCGGGAGCCTTCATGTGTATTGCTAAGTCACTTCAGTCGTGTCCGACTCTGTGCGACCCCACAGACAGCAGCCCAGCAGGCTCTGCCATCCCTGGGATTCTCCAGGCAAGAACACTGGAGTGGATTGTCATTCCATCGTAAATGCATGAGTTGTTAAAGCTTGGAATCTTTCTGGGGATTGCATAGCACGATGGATGGATTATTACTGCATGTGTGGATTGTGTGTTGAACCAGATGAAATTTCATAAGGGTCTTTCAACCTAGGTGGAAAATGATGCTAAACTTTGATGGCAGAGGGATTTCGTTAGGGAGGGGCCATTAAATCTCAGGATGTAGGGAAAGATCGGGCTCCCCAGGTGGTGCTAGTGATAAAGAAACACCTGCCGATGCAGAGACATAAGAGACGCGGATTTGATGCCTGAGTCGGGGGGGAGGGCATGGCAGCTTACTCCATAGGCAGAGGCGTCTGGTGGACTACATTCCATAGGGTCGCAAAGAGTTCAGACATGACTGAAGCGACTTAGCTCACAGGCACAGGGAAGGATTATTCATAGTCTCCGAGGACCATCAGCTCCATAGCAATCTGGAGTACAAAGGCTTATTCTGGAGATGATGCAGCTGCTATTTCTTGCTGCCAGTGCAGTGAGGGTCTCTCCATGTCTTTCCAAATCACATGCATGTGCCACATGCCTGCACTATACAGATACACAGGAACTCTTGTGAATGAATGGTGGGAATGTAAACAGTACATGGAAAACAGTAAGGAGTTTCCTCAAATACTACAAATAGAACATGCATAGGACTTCACAGTCTCACTTCTGATTATTATATCCAAAGGAAGCTGAATCAGTATATTTTTAAAGAATATTTGTTTATTTATTTGACTCCAGTGGGTCTTAGTTGTGGATCATGGGATATTCATTGCATCACACAGGACGTCTCATCGTGGCATGGGGGCTCTGGAGTATGCAGCCTCTGTCTTTGCAGTGCCTAGGCTTAGTTGCTTCATCTCATGTGGGATCTTACGTCCCCATGCTATTTCTGAGGCTGCTATATCTGAGGCTCCAGAAGCAAAAGCAGGGGTGTGCCCTGCTTTTATGAAGGATTGAACACGAGTTCTCTTTGTTGCAAGGCAGATTCTTAACATAGAATTCCTGTGACCACCAGGAATGTCCTGTGAAAAATCAGTGATTTGAACGAGTTACCTGCATTCATATAACCAATATTTCTTTATTCACAACAATCATTTGTTGTAGAAATAAACTAAATGTCTGTTGACAAATAAGTCAATTATAAAAACGTGTGTGTGACAGGCTTCCCAGGTAGTACTGTTGGTAAAGAACCACCTGCCCCTACAGAATACATAAGAGATGAAGGTTTGGCCCCTAGGTTGGGGGCATACCAATCCACTCCATTATTCTTGCCTGGACAATCCCATGGACAGAGGACCCTGGTGGGCTAAGGTCCATAGTGTCACAAAATGTAGGACATGACTGAAGTGTCTGAGCACACAGCACATGAGACAGACTGGGACCTGATGCCCTTTACTACAGGGCTTGCTCCTGGACAAATGTCTCCTTGGGCAACAGAACAGAAAGACACTGGAAGGGACCAAAGAAACTGTAATCCTGCACATGCGCAGTCAGGGCAATTCTCAACGATAAGAAATTAAAGGCCACAGACCAGCTGCTATTTCTGAGGTTCCAGAAGCAAAAGCAAGGCTATGCCCATGATCTCTGCCCACAACAGCCCCAAAGGGAGTGGAGGGGAGGAACAGGTCACCTCAGCTTCCGTTCTGCCCAACACACCAATCTCCCCCTACCCTCACCCCATTTAGGGGACCAGCCTACCTCCCACTCCCACCTGTTGGAAAATAGCAAGGGAAACCTACTTTTTCTTGCTCTTACTGTGGCAGGAGCCCCAATGAAACCTTGTCTGAATTTGTCCTCTGGTCTATTAATTATTTCCATTTATTAAAGACCCCAAGGTTCCAGGTAAGTTATGTACAAACACAAACATATATACATATGGACATATTATTCAGCCATAAAAATGTAGATTTTTGTCACTTAAGACAAGTGGAATGAACGTAGAGAACATTATTCTAAGTGAATCGAGACTGAGGAAAACATGTGTGTGCTAGCTTACATGTGGAATATGAAGAAGTGACACTTAGTATTACCAGACATAGGATAGTGATTATCTGGAAATGGCACATGGTGAAGATATATGGGAGATCTTGGTCCAAAGGTAGAGACTTTCAGACATAAAATGACTATGTTCTGGGGAGTTCTGTGCAGCTTGCTGACGATAGTTAATCCTACATTTTTTACCACAGCTTGAAATTTGCCAAGAGAGGAAATCTTGTGTTTTCACTGCACACACATACACACACACACACACACACACAAACATGGGAATTGAGAGTTGATGTGTGTTTTGAGTTGCTAAGTCATGTGCAACTCTTGCAACCCAGTGGACTGTGGCCCACCAGGCCTCCTCTCTCCATGGGTTTTCCCAGGCAAGAATACTGGTAC
>CAKJTW010000691.1:0-25403 GCA_917880005.1 Nanger dama
CCCCAACCCCAACACAACCCCTAACCCTAACCCCTAACCCTAACCTCAACCTAACCCTAACCATAATCCCAATCCCAACCAAAAGCCCCAACCCTAACCTCAACCCTAACCCCAACTGCCTTCTAACCCTTGGGTAATCCAAGAGTAACGATAACCCCCAACCCCAAACATAACAAAACACCTAACCCAACCCTAACCCCAACCCTAAACTCTTCTAACCCTAAACCTAAGAGGTGCTTTTAATCCCTAACTACCCCTAACCCTCACACCTAACTCCTAACTCCACCCCTAACCTAACTCAAACTCAACCCTAATCCCCAAACTTAACACTCAACCCTAAGCCTATCCCAACCTAACACTAACCTTAACCCCAACCCTAACACCAACTCAACCCTAACCCCTAACCCCAACCCCACTAACCCCTAAACCTAAACCCCAACCGTTACCCTAATCTTAACCCCAACCAAGACCCTAGCCCCAACTCCTAAACCCCAACACTAACCCCAACCCCTAACCCCAGCCCTAATCCTGAGTTCCAAACCCCAACCCCAACCCTAACCAAACCCCTAAACCTAAACCTAACCCTAACCCAACTCAAACCCTAACCCTAATCCTAACCCTAAACATCTTCTAACCCTAAACCTAAGAGTAATGATAACTCAACCCCAACCCTAACACTAACCAACACCACCCCAACACTAATTCAACTCCTAACCCTAACCCTAAAACCCAACCCTAACCCTAACCCCAACCCAACCCTAACCCTGATCCTAACCCCCAACACTAATGCCAACCACAAACCCAACCCAAATCAAACCACAATTTCAACTCTAACCCCAACCCCTGTAACCCCATTCCTAACACTAACCCCAACCCTAACTCCTAATCCCCACACCAACCCCAAACTCAACCCCTAATCCCAACCCCTACCTTAAACCTTGAAAGTAATGGCTAACTCTAATCTCAACCCCAAACCTAGCACTCAACCATAACCCCAAACCTGACACTGACTGACCTTAACTGCAACCCCCAACCCTAACGCTAACTCTATCCCTACCTGAACCCAAACCTTTAACCCAATAACTCCTTTCTAACCCCAAACCCAGAGTAACCCCTAAACCCTAACCCCAACCCCAAACCAACCATAACCAAAACACCTAACCCAACACCAACCCCAAACCTACCAAAATCCCAAATCTAAGAGTAACCACCTACACCCAACCCAACACCAACACCTAACCTCTTCCTAAATCCTAAACCCAGAGAGTATGTTAACCCCACCCTAACCTAAAAATGGCAAACCTTAACACTAACCCTAACCACACTAACCCCAAACCCTTGAACCCTAAACCTAAGAGCAACACCAAACCTAACCCTAACACCAACCCTAACCTTAACCCCAACCCAAACCCTAATCCCAATGCCAACCCTAAACCCAACCCCAAACCTAACACTAACCCTTAACTTAAACACTAATCCTAACCCTAACCTTAAACCCAAACCCCAACCCTAACCCAACACCAAACCTCAACCCCGGAACCAGGTAACCCAACCCTAACCCTAACCCACTGCAAACCCTAAACCCCCAACCAAACCTAACCCCAATAACCCCAAACCCCAACCCCAACCATAACCCTGATAACCCTAACCTGCCAACCCTAACCCTAAACCTAACCCTAAACCTAACCTTAAAAATAACCCCAACCGCCACAAACCTAACCCTCAACCCTAACACCAATCCCTAAACCTTAAACCAAACCCAACCCCAACCCTAAACCCAACCCCAACCCTAACCACTAAACCCCAACCCTAAGCCTGTAACTCCCAACCCTAAACTTAAATCTAACCTAAACTCTAACCTTTAACCCTAACCCCAACCGCAGCTCCCAACCCCCACCCAAACCCAACCCTAACCCTAACCCCAACCCCCAACCCGGAACCAACCTAACCCTAACCCTAACCCCAACCCTAACCCTAACCCTAACCCTAACCCTAAACCTAACCCCAACGCCTAACCCAAAACCTAACACTAACCCCTAACCCTAACACCTAGCGCTAACCCTCCACACCTGTCCAACCTAACCCTAAACCTCCAACTCAACCTGAACCCCCAACCCTAAACCCTAACCCCAACCCCCAACCCCAACCCCAACCCCTAACCCGCCCAACCTAACCAACAGCAACCGCTAATCCCTAATCCTAACCCTCCCGTAACCTTATTCCACACCAACTCTAACCCCAACCACAATCCCAACAATAACCCCTACCCCAATCCGAACCCTAACCCCAACCCCAAACCCAACCCCCAACCCTAACCCCTAACCCCAACCATTACTATGAACCCCAACCCTAACCCTAACCCCTAACCCCTAACTCCAACCCGAACACCAACCCTAACGCCTATCCCCAACCCAACCCAAACCCTATGGCTAACCTTATCGCTAATACTAACCCTAACGCTAAACCTAACCCTAAACCCTCACTGAACTCGACCTATCCCTAACCGTAACTTAACCCCAAACCCAACCCTAACCCGAACCCTAACCCCAACCCCAAGTCCAACCGTAACCCCAACCCTAACCAAACCCAACCATAACCCTAACCTAAACCTTAATCCAAAATCAAACCCTAACCCTAACCCCAACCCTAAACCCCAACACTAACCCTAACCCCAACCCTAACCCAAACACCCAACCCTAACCCAACACCAACTCCTAACCCTAACCCTAACCCCAACCATAACCTACTTCTAACCCTAAACCTAACAGAAACGATGCCAATTAACCCCAAACCCTAAACCTAACCCCTAATAACCCCTCAACCCTGAACCTAAGCCTAAACCCTAACCCTAACCCCAACCGGCTAAACGGAACGCTAACCCCAACTCCTACAACCCTAACCCCCCCACCCCTAATCCTAAGGTAACCCCCCTAACCCCAACCCTAACCCCAACCCCAACCCCAACCCCAATCCTAAACGCACCAACCCCAACCCCTAACCCCTAACCCTAACCCCAACCCCAACCCCAACCAATCCTCACCACAACCCTAAACCCAACCACAATCCCAACAGTAAAACCCAAGCCTACCCCTACACCAACCCCCAAACATCAACCCCAAACCCAACCCCAACCCTAACGCGCAAGCCTAACCCTAACCCTTACATGAACCTAACCCTAACCCAAACCTAACGCTAACCCTAACCTATCCCCAAACCCTAACCCTAACCACAACCCCAACCCTAAAAACCAACCACAATCCCAACCCCAAACCTAACCCCACCCCAACCCTAACCCCAACCCCAACCTCAACCCAAACCCCAAACGCAAACCCAACCCTAACCCCAACCCTAACCCCAACCCCAACCCTAACTTAACTCAACCCCTAACCCCAACACTAACCCCAAAACCCAACACTAACCACAACCCAAACTCCTAACCCTAACCCTAACCCCAAACCAACCCTAACCCAAACCCCTCCAACCCCAACCCCAACCCCAACCCTAACCCCAACCTTAACCCAAACCCCTAACCCTAACCCCAACACCCAACCCCAACCCCAACACTAACCCTAACCCCAACCCTAACCCCACCCCAACCCTAATACTAAACCTAACCCCAACGCCAACCTTAACCCCAAACCCCAACCCTAACCCCAAGAGCAACACCTAACCCCTAAACCCTAACCCCAACCCTAACCCCTAACCCAAACCCTAACCCTAACCAACCCCTAAATGCCTAACCCTAATCCCTAACCCCCTAACCCTAACCCTAACTCCCCAACACCAACCCCAACCCTAACACTAACCGCAACCCAAACCCTAACCTTAACCATATCCCCACCCCAACCCTAAACCCAACCACAATCCCAACAATAACCCCTACCCCAATCCCAACCATAACCCCAACCTCAACCCAACCCAACCCCAACCATAACCCTAACCCCAACATTACTATGAACCCTAACCCTAAACTCTAACCCAACCCCTAACCCCTAACCCTAACACTAACCCCTAATGCCTACTCCTAACCCCTAACTCAAACCCTATGGCTAACCTTATCGCTAATACTAACCCAACGCTAAACCCAACCCTAAAACCTCACTTGAACTTGACCACCTAACCGTGAATCCGAACCCCAAACCTAACTTCTAACCCTAACCCTAACCCTAACCCTAAGTCTAACCGTAACCCCAACCCCAACAAAACCCCAACCATAACCCCTAACCCTAACCTAATCCAAAATCAAACCCTAACCCAACCCAAACCCCTAACAAACCCCTAACACCAACCCCTAACCCCAACGAACCCTAACCCCAACACCTAACCCTAACCCCAACACTAATCCTAACCCCTAACCCTAATCCTAACCATAATCTACGTAACCCTAAACCTAACAGAAACGATAACATTAACCCCAAACCCTAACCCTAACCCTAACCCTAACCCTAACCCAACCCCTAACCCTAAACCCCTAACCCCAACCCTAACTCTAAAAGAAACGCTAACCCTAACCCCAAACCCTAACCCCAACCCCAAGCCCAACCCCAACCCTAACCCTAACCCCAACCCCAACCCCAACCCAATACTAACCACAACCCCAACCCTAACCCCAACCCTAATCCCAACCCTAACCATATCCCCTCACCACAACCCCTAAACCCAACCACAATCCCAACAGTAACACCTACCCCAATCCCAACCCTAACCCCAAACTCAACCCTAAACCCAACCCCAACCCCCAACCCTAAGCCCAAGCCTAACCCTAACCTTACTATGAACCCCAACCCTAACCCTAACCCCCAACCTTAACGCTAACCCCAAACCTATCCCCAACCCTAACCCTAACCACAACCCCAACCCCAAAACCAACCACAATCCCAAACCTAACCCCCACCCCAATCCCAACCCTAACCCCATCCTCAACCCAAACCCCAAACGCAAACCTCACCCTAACCCTACCCCTAATCCTAACCCTAACCCTAACCTCAACACTAACCCCTAACCCCAACCTTAACCCCAACCCTAACACTACCCCCAACCCTAACCCTAACCCTAACCCAACCCCAACCCCAACCCTGACCCCAACCCCAACCCCACCCCAACACTAACCCCAACCCTAACCCCAACCCTAACCCCAACCCCAACACCTAACCCTAACCCCAACACCAAATCTAACCCCTAACCCCTAACCCCAACCCTCACCCCAACCCCTCTAACCCCAAACCTAACAGAATGCAACATTAACCCTAAAACCCTAACCCTAACCCTAACCTAGACCAACCCTAACCCAAACCCTAAACCCTAACCCTAACTCAACCCACAACCCATAACCCTAACCCCAACACCAACCCCAACCCTAACACTAACCGCAACCCTAACCCCTAACCTTAACCATATCCCCCACCCCAACCCTAAACCCAACCACAATCCCAACAATAACCCCTACCCCAATCCCAACCATAACCCCAACTCAACCCTAAACCCAACCCCAACCCTAACCCTAACCCCAACCATTACTAGAACCCTAACCCAAAATCCTAACCCCAACCCCTAACCCTAACCCCTAACACTAACCCTAACGCCTAACTCTAACCCCAACCCAAACCCCTTGGGGCTAACCTAACGCCACACTAACCCTAACGCTAAACCTAACCCCTAACCTCACTCTGAACCTGACCCCAACCCTAACCGTAACCGTAACCCCAAACCCAACTCTAACCCTAACCCTAACCCCAACCCCAACCTTACCCTAACCCTAACCCTATCCCCAACCCCTAACCCACAACCACAACCGTAAACCAACCACAATCGCAACGCTAACCCAACCCCAATCCCAACCCTAACCCCATCCTCAACCCAAACACCAACCCACACCCTCACCCTAACCCTAGCCCCAACCCCTAACCCCAACCCTAGCCCCCAACCCCCAACCCTAACCCCTAACACTAACTGCATCCCAACCCTAACCAAAACTACTATCCCTAACCCCAACCCTAACCCCTATACCACTTAACCCGAAACCTAAGAGTAATGATAACCACAACCCTAACCCCTAACCCCAACCCAACCTCAACCCTAACTCAACTGCGCCCCTAACAAAACCCTATCCCTAACCCTGTTCTAACCCTCAACCCTAAACCGAAAATCTTCAAACCCTAAACCTAACTGCACTTCAACCCTAACCTAAACCCAACCATAAACCTAACTCATTCCCTAACCCCAACCCCAAACCTAAATATTTACCTACCCTAACCCTAACCCCTAACCCTACCCAAACCCTAAACCTTAAACGCTAACCCTAACCCTAACCCTGACCCCAACCACAACCCAACCCTAACCCCTAACACACTAACCCTATACCTATACCCCAACCCCAACCATAACGCTAACCCTAACACTAACTCTAATCCTAACCCTAACCCCAACCTAACCCCAACCCTAACTCCAACGCTAACACTAACCCTAACTCTAACTCCCAAACTTAAACCTAACCCTAACCCTAATCATAACCCCTAAACTAACCCTAACCCTAACCCTAACACCCACCTTACCATAACCCTACCCCCAACCGTAACTCACCCTAACACTAACACTAAAGTTAACTGTAACACTAAACATTACCCTACATCTAATCCCAACCGTAACCCTAGCCCAAACACCAGCCCATACCCTACCACTAACCCTACCCCTAACACCAACCCCCAACCCTAACCCTGAACCAAATCCCAACCCTAAACCCAAACCTAACCCCAACCCCAACCCCAACCCTACCCATAACTGTACCAAACCCCAAACCTTAACCCTAACCCTATTCCTAACCCCAACCCTAAACCAAAATATATTCTGGACACTACCCCAACCGACCCCAACACAAAACCCAACCTAACCCTAATCCTATCCCTAACCCCAACCCCAACCCTTCTCCCAACCGCACCCCTAACCTTAATCTCTAACCCTAGCTCAGCACTAAGCCAGCCCCAGGGCCTAAACCTATCACTCAGCCCAACCCAACACTATTTTTAGCCCTAACCCTAAAGCTTTATTTACCTAACCCGAATTAACCTGCCCCAAACCCCAACCCTAACCCTAACCCCTAACTTGACACCAACCCCAAACCCCAAACCCCAAATCCTCATAAGCAACCCTTAACACTTAACTCTAACTTAACCCAACCTCACTTTAAACCCTTTAACTTTTAACCCCTAACACTAACCCTAACTAGATAACCCAAATCCTAAACCCTAAACTAACCCTAACGCTAACCCTAACACTAACCCAATCCTAACCCCTAACCTAACCCTAACCTTAACATCTAACCCTAACCCTAATCACAACCCTAAACTAACCCTAACCCCAACCCCAATCCCAACCCCTAACACTAACCCTACCCTAACCCTAACACTAACCTTAACCCAATCCTGACCCCAACCCCAACTCCAACCATACCCCTTCCCCAACCCTTCCCTAACCCCTAACCCCAACCCCAACACTAACCCCAACCCGCAACCAACCCCAATCCTAAAACGAAACCCTAACCCTATCCCTAACCCAACCCCAACCCCATAAAGCAAACCTAACCCCAACTTTATTCTAACGCTAATCCCAAACCCAAACCTCTTCTACACTCAACCAATAGTAACGCTAACCCCAACCCCTGACCCCAAACCCAACACCAACCCTAATCCCAAACCCTAACCCCAAACCTAACCCCAAATCCCAACCCCACACTCAATCCCAGGCTGACCTCAGCCCCAGCTCCCAGCTCCCAGTCCCAGGACTGGCTCTAGTCTTATTCCCAACCCAATTGATAACCCCAACCCAACCCTAACCCTAATCCTAAACCCAACCACAACCCCCAATGCTACCACTAATCCTAACACAAACCCTAACCCCAACCCTATCCCTAAACCCTAATCCCTAACCCCAACTGCACACACTAACCTTAACACTAACCATAATCCAACCCTAACCCCTAACCCTAACCCTAATCATAAACCTGACACCCTAAACCTAACACTAACACTAACCCCAACCCTAACCACAACCCCTGACCCTACCCCTAACCGTAACCCTAACCCCAACCAAAACACCTGACCCTACCCCCACCCCTACCCCTAACCCTAAACATAAACCCCAAACCCTAACCCTAACCCAATCCTAACACTAACCTCACCCCTACCCCTACCCTAACCCTAACCCAAACCCTAAACTGAAACCTTCTAACCTTACCCCAAGAGTAACGCTAACCCCAACCCCAAACCCAAGACCAACCCCAACCCCAACCCCTAACCGGTACCCCAACCCTAACACTAACCCTAACACTATTGTTACAGTAACCCAAAACCTTATCCCTCTAACCCTAACCCAACAGTAATGCTAACCCAAATCCCAACACCAACCCCACCCCAACACTAAACTTAAACCTATCCTAACCCCAAACCAAACACCAACCCTAACCATAACCCAACCCTAACCCTAATCCTAAGCATAACCCCCTAACCCCAACCCCAAACCTCACCCAAACCGAAACCCTTCTACCCCTAACCATAAGAGTAATGCTAACCCTAACCCTAACCCCAACCCAACCCCAACACATACCCCCCACCGCTACCCCTAACCCCACCCCAACCAGAAAACACACCCAACCCCCACGCAACCCTACCGCAACCCCAATATTAACCCTAACTATAACACCAACACTAACCCCAACCCAACCCCAAACCCAACCGTAACCCTAACCCAACACTAACCCTAAACCCAACCCAAACCCCAACACATACCGCTACCCCTACCCCTAACCCTAAACCCCAAACTTAAAACTGACCAAAACAGGTAACTCCAAACACTAATCCCAACCCTAACCCTAAACCTTGAACCACAACCCCAAACCCCAACCCCAACCCAACCCTAACCCCTAACCCTATCCTCACACCAACTCCTATCACTAAACCCTACAACCTAATACCAACCCTAACCTAAACACTAACACCAACGTTAACCTTATACAACAATAAAACCAACCGTAACACTAACTCCAACCCATTCCCCCACCCATACCCCACCCGGAACCCTAACCATAACTGTAACCCCTAACCCAACACTAATCCTACCCCCAACACTAACCCTAACTCTGAAACCCAAACCCAACCCCAAACCTAAACCCAAACCCAACCCCAATCCTAACCCCAACCCCAACTGTAGCCCCAAACCAACCCCAACCCTAGCCCTAACCCTAACCCCAAAGACAACCGTAAACCCAACGCCATCCCTAAGCCTAACCCTAACCCCAACCTGTCTAAACCCACCCATACCCCTAACCCTATCCCTACCCCTAACCCTAAACCAACCCAACCCCAACACCAAAACCAACCACAACCCCTAAACCTACCCCTAATACTAACACTAACCCTAACCCTAACCCTATCCTAACCCCTAACCCCAAACACTAACCCCAAACCTAAACACCAACCCTAACCCTAAACATAACCCAACCCAACCCCAAGCCTCAGCCTAACACCTAACCCTAACCCTAAACTCACCTAAACTGAAACGTCTTTCAACCCTAACCCCTAAGAGTAATGCTAACCCTAACACTAACCCTAACCACAAGCCCAACGCCAGCCCTAACCCTAACTGTATCCTAACCCTAATCCTATCCCTAACCCCAACCCCAACCCCAAACCCATATACTTACCATATACCTACTCCCACCCTAACCCAACCCTATCCCAAACCTAACCCCTCAACCCCTAGCCCTAACCCCAACCCTATCCCTAACCCCAACCGCTAACTGTAACACTAACATTACCCTTAACCTAACCCTCAACCCCTAACTCCTAACCCAAACCCCAACCGATACTCCTACCACTAACACTACCCCTAACCCCAACCCCTAACCCCAACCCTGAACCAAACCCAACCCTAAACCCCAAACCTAACCCTAACCCCAACCCCAACCCTACCCCTAACTGCACCCCAACCCCTAACCCTAACTTTAACCCTAACACTATCCTAACCCTAACCATAAACCAAAACCCCTTCTGACCCCTAACCCCAAGCGTACCCCCAACCATAACCCTAACCTAACCCTAATCCTTCCTTCACCCAAACCCCAACCCTACCACTAACCGTAACCCTAACCCCTAACCCCTAACCCTAGCCTTAGCACCAGCACTAGCCCTAGGCCTAACCCTATCCCTCGGCCTAACCCTAACCCTATTCCTAACCCTAATACTAAACCCCAAACCCTAACACCAACCCCTAACCCCAAACCAACCCTAACCCCAACTCCAACCCAAGCCCCAACACATACCGCTACCCCTACCCCTAACCCCAACCACTAACCCAATCGACCCATACCCTAACCCGAAACCCTAACCCTAACCCCAACCGTAAACCTTAAACCGTAACCCCAACCGTAAACCTAACCCAACCCTGACCTAACCCTAACCCCAACCCTATCCTTAGCCTAACTCATCACTAAATCCTAAACCCTAACACTAACTCCTAACCCTAAACACTAACACTATCCCTAATCCTTACACAACAATAAACTAACCGTAACCCTAACTCCAAACATTCCCACCCCACCCTACCCCAACCATAACCGTAACGCCTAACCTAACACTAACCCTAAACCTAAGACTAACCCCAACACTAACCCCAAACCCTACCTAAACCTAAACCTAACCCTAACCCCTAGCTTCCAAACTTAACCCTAACACCAACCCTAACCCTAACCCAACCCAACCCTAACCTAAAACCAACCCTAACCCTAACCCAAACCCCAACCCCAACCCTAACCATAACCCCAACACCAATCCTAACCCCAACCTCAACTCCAACCCTAACTCCAACCCTAACCCTAACCCCTACCCCAACGCTAACCATAACCCAACCCCTAACCTAACCCTAACCCACCCGTAACCCTAACCCTAACACTAACCCTAACGCCTAACCCAACCCTAACCCTAATCTAATGCTAACCCTAACGCTAACCCCAACCCTAAACCCCGACCCTGACCCTGACCCTGACCCTGACCTAACAATAACCCCTAACCCTAACCCCAACACCAACCCTAACCCTAAACCCAACCCCAAACCCAACCCTAACCCCAACACCAACCCTAACCCTAACCCCAACCGTAACCCTAAACCTAACCTTACCCCAACCCTAACCCTAACCCCAACCCCAACCCTAACCCCCAACCCCCAATCCCAACCCTAACCCCACCCCAATCCCACACTAACCCCAACCCCAACCCAACCCCCAACCCTAACCCCAACCCAAAACTAGCGCTAACCCTAACCCTAACCCTAACCCCCAACACTAACCCTAACCCCTAACCCCAACCCCCAACCCCTAACACTAACGCTAACCCCAACAATAACGCTACCCTAATGCTAACCCTAAACCCTAACCCTAACCCTAACCCTAATCCTAAACCTAACCCTAACCCCTAACCCTAACCCCAATCCCAAACCCTAACCTTACCCCTAACCCAAACCCTAAACCTATTCTCACCCTAACCCCTAACCCCCAACCCTAACCCTAACCCCAACCCTAACCGTAACCCCAACCCTAATCCTTACTCCCAACCCCAAGAGTAACCCCAATCCCAACCCCAACCCCACACTAATCCCAAACCCCAACCCCAAAGCTAACCCTGCCCTATCCCTAACCCCAACCCCAAGCCAACCCTCACCCGAACCCCACCCCAGCCGTAGCCCCAGCCCCAACACTAGCCCCAGCCCCACCCCAGCCATAGCCCCAACCCCTAAGCCTAACCCCAACCCCAACCCCTGCCCTAGCCATAGCCCTAGCCCAGCACTATCCCTAGCCCCAACCCCAGCCATGGCCCCAACCCTAAGCCTAAACCTCACCCCCAACCCCAACCCCAACCCCAAGCCTAGCACCACCCAACCCAAAAATTAACCCCTAACCCCAACCCCAACCCCTAGCCCCAGCCCTACCCCTGCCCTAACACTATCCCTAGCCCCAAACCCAAAACTAACCATAACCATAAACACTAAACCCTAACCTCATGCTAATCCTAACACCAACCCAACCCTAACACTAACCATAACCCCCAACCCCAACCCACACCACTTCCTACCCCTACCCCTACCCATAACCTAACGCCTAACCCCAACCAAACCCCTAATGCTAAACCTAACCCTAAATCTAAACCCTTTTACCCTAACCTAACAGTAACGCTAACCCTAACCCTAACCCCAACCCCAACCCCAACCCTAACCCAACCCCAACCCTAAACCCAACCCTAACCCTAATCCCAACCCCAGCCCCAGCCCCAGCCCATCTCTAATCCTAACCCTAACCCTAACCCTACCCGAGCCCCAGCCGTAGCCCCAGCCCCCAACCCGAGTACTTGCCCCAGCCCTAGCCCTAACCCTATCCCTAGCCCTAATCCTAACCCTAACCCCAATCCTAAACCCTAAACCCCCAACCCTAACCCTCCCCCAACCCAACCCTAAAGATAACCCTAACACAAACACAAACCACTACCCCTACCGCTGCCTCTAACCCCTAACACTAACCCTAACCCCAATGCCAACATTAGACCCAGCACCAGCCATAGCCCCAACCCTATCCCTAGCTCTAACCCTAACCCCAACCATAAACCCTAAACCCAAACCCAACCCTAACCCAAACCTAACCCTAACCCTAAACCTAACCTCAAGCCATTCACCTTCCCCTACTCCTACCCCTACCGGTAACCCTAACCCCTAATCCTAACCCCTGACCCTAGTCGTAACATTATCCCTAGCCCCAAACCTAACCCCAAACCTAATCCTAAAACCAAAACCCAACACTAAACCTAGCCCTACCCCTAAACCTACACTAACCCTAAATCCCAAACCTAAACCTAACAGTAACCCTAAACACTAACCCCAACCTTAGTCCCCAGCCGCAGCCCCAGCCCCAGCACCAGCCCTGCCCCAAAACCAACCCCAGCCCCAACACTAACCCTAAACCATAAACCCCAACCCTAACCCTAACCCTGAAACTAGCCCTAACCCTAAACCTAACACTAACCCTAACACTAACCCGAATCCCAAACCCAACCCTAACCGTAACCCAACCCCTAACCCTAACCCTAACACTAACCTCAACCCCTAATCCCACCCTTACCCCTAACCCTAACCCTAACCCTAGTCCTAGCCCTATACCTAGACATAGCCCTAGCTATAAACCCTAGCCCCAGCACCAGCCCCAAACCTAACCCTAACCCCTAACCCAACCCTAAACCAAACCCTAACCCTAGCAACAACACTAACTCTACCCCTACCCCTACCCTTACCCCTAACCCTAAACACTAACCCTAATCCTAACACAACCCTAACCCCAACACTAACCTCAACCCCTAACCCTACCCCTATCCCTAACCCTAACCCTAAACCTAGACCTAGCGCTAGCCCTAAACCCAGACCTAGTGCTAGCCCCAAACCTAGCCCCACACTTATCCCTAACCCTAACCCTAACCCAGCCCCAACCATAACCCTACCTCTATCCATAACCCTAATCCCAACACTGAACCCTAACCCTAACCCTAACCACAACCCCTAACATACCCCTTCCTCAACCCTAACCCTAAACCTCAACAATGAACATAACCCTAACCGTAAACCCTAACTCCTAACCCTAAACTCACCATAACTCTAAATCCTAAACCTTAAATCTAACTCTATTCTAACCGTAGCCCTAAACCCAAACCTCCTTCTACCCCAACCCTAACAGTAACACTAGCCACAACCCCAACCCCTACCCCTACCCCTAAGCCTAAACATAACCGTAGCCCTAGTCCTAGCCTCTAAACCCAAACTTAACCCTAACCCAACCCTAACCCTAACCTTAACTCTATCCCTCACCCTATCTCTAAACCATAACCCTAACCCTAACCCAACCCTTAGCCTAACTCTAATGCTAACCCCCAAGGCCAACCCGAACCCTAACCCTACCCTAACCCTAAACTTAACACTAACCCTAACACTAACCCTAATCCTAACAATAACCCTAACCAATAAAACTAACCCTAACACTAATGCCTAACCCTAACCTGAACCCTAACCCCAACCCTAAACCCTAAACCCCAACCATAACCTGAAACCTAACCAAACCCCAACTCTAACCCCAACCCTAACCCACACCCAACCCTAAACTTATTTAAACCTAACCCTAACAGTAAATCTAACCCTAACAGTAAAACTAAACCCTAACCCTAACCCCAAACTGAACCCCAACCCCAACACTAACCCTAAACATACCCTAACCCTAAACCTAAACCCTAACCCTATCCCTAACCCTAAACCCTAACCCTAACCCCAACCCCTAACCCTAACCCCCTAACCCTAACCCCAACCCAACCGTAACCCTTACCTAACCCAAACCCTAACCCCTAACCCTAACCCCAAGAGTATGCTAACACTAACCCAAACCCTACCCCTACCCCTACCCTAATCCTAACCCTAACCCTAACCCAACCTAATGCTGACCCTAACCCCTAACCCCAACCCTAACCCTAACCCTAACCAACCCTGACATAACCCCACCCCTAACCCTAACCCTAACACTAACCCCTAACCCTAACCCCAAACACTAACCCCAACCATAACCATAACCCAAACCCAACCCCAAACCTAACCCCTAACCTAACCGTAACCCCAACCCCAACCCAAACCCCAACCATACCCTACCCCTAACCTAATCCTAACCCTATTTAACCCTAGCCCCAAACCTCAACCTAACCCTAACCCAAAACCTAACCCTACCCGCAACACATACACCTACCCCTACCCCTACCCCTAACCCTAACCAAACCCTAACCCTAACCCTATCGCTAACCCTAACACTAACCCAAACACTAACACTAACCCGAAACCCTAATCCTAACCCTACCCCTAAACCCAACCCTAACACTAACCCTAACCCTAACATCAACCCTAACCCTAACCCTAAACCTTATCCTAACCCCTAACCCCAACCCCAAACCTAACACTAACCTTAACAGTATCACTAACACTATCCCTAACCATAAACCTAACCCTGAACCCTAACCCTTACACTAACCCTAGCCCTAAACACTAACACTAACACTAACTCCAACGCTAACCTTAACTCTAAAACCTAACCCAAACACTAAACCCTAAACCCTACCCCTACCCTAACACTAACCCTAAATGCAACCTAACCCTAAACCAACCCCAACCCTAACCCAACCCAAACCCCAACACATACCCCTACCTTACGCCTACTCCTACCCCTAACCTTAACCAAACCCTAACCCTAACCCCATCGCTAACCCTAACCCCAACCCTAACACTAACCCTAACACCATCACTAACCCTATCCCCAAACCTAACCCCAAACCCAACCTAACCCTAACCCTAATACCCTAAACCAAACCCTCAACCTATTCTAATGCTAATACTCAACCTAAACCTCTTCTAAGACTAAACCTAACAGTAACGCCAACCCTCAACCCCAACCCCAGCCCTAAACCTAAACCATAACCCTACCCCGAACCAAAAACTCTACCCCTAACCCTAACTTTAAACCCTTACCCAAACCCTACCCCAAAACACTAACCCTAAACCCTAAACCAAATACCTAACCCTAACCCTAACACCAAACCTAACCCCAAACCTAACCCCAAATCCTAAACTTAATCGTAACCCTAACCCCAAATCTTAAAACCAAATCCTATCCCTAACCCTAACTCTAACCCCTAATCACTAAGCATAACCATAACCCCAAGCCTAAACCCACACCACCACCTAAACCCTAGTCCTAAACCCTAACCGTAAACCTAACCCTAAACCCTAACATTAACCCTAACCCTAAACACTAACAGTAAACCTAACTGTAAAACTAACACTAACCACTAAACCCTAAGCTCAACCTTCACCCTAACTCCTAACAGAAATCCTAACCCAACATCTAAACCCTAACCCTGACACTAACACTAAACCCTAACCCCAAACCTAAGCCGAACTCTATCAACAAATCACTAACCCTAAGCCCAAATCCCAACCCCAACCCTAACCCTAACACCAACCCCAAACCCCTAACCATAACCCTAACCATAACCCTAACCCTACCACCCAAACCCTAACCCCTAACCCTAACAGTAACCCCAACCCCAAACTCTAACCCCAACCCTAACCCCAAACCTAAAAACCAACCCTAACCCTAAACCCCAACCCTAACACGAATCATAACCTCAAACCTAACCCCAACCCTAAACCCAAACCCCTAACCCTAACCCTAGCATAGCCCTAGCCATAGCCCCAGCACTAGCCCTAGGCCTAACTCCTATCCCAGGCCTAACACCCCTACCCCCAACCCCAACCCTAAACCCCAAACCCTAACCCCCAAAACTAACCCTGACCCCAACCCAACCATAATTCAAATCCCAACCCTAACCCCAACCCATAACACTACACTTACCCCTACCCCTATCCCTAACCAAACCCTAACCCTAACCCCAAATCCAACGCTAACCCTAACACTAAACCCTAACCCTAACCCCAACCATAAACCTTATCCTAACCCTAACCCCAACCCCAACACTAACCCCTAACAGTAACACTAACCCTATCCCTAACCCTAACCCTAACCCAAACTTACCGTAACACCAACCCTAGCGCCTAACCCTAACCCCAACCCAAACCCCAACCCTAACCCTAACCCTAGTTAACCCTAAACCTAACCATAACCCTAACCCCGAACCCTAACCCTTACTCTAACCCTTGCCCCAGCCCCAGCCCTAACCCTCTCCTAACCCTAACCCTAACCCCAACAAACCCTGAACCCCAAACCTAACCCCTAACCATAACCTTAACCCTAACCCTAACTCGTCTAACCCTAACCCTAAACCTACCCCTACCCCAAACCTATACCTATCCCTAACCCTAACACAACCCCTAACCATAACCCTAATCCTAACCCAAACCCTAAACGTCTAACACTAACCCTAAACCTATCCCTAACCCTACCCTTAATCCTAACACTAACCCTAACCCTAACCCTAACCCTATCCCTAAACCCTAATCCCTAACCCTAACCCCAACCCCATCCCAACCATAACCGTACCCTAACTGTAACCTATCCCTAACCCTAACCATAACCCTAACCCCTAACCCCTAACCCTAACGCTAACCCCTACCGCAACCGTAACACTGACCGAACCTAACACTAACACTAACCCTAACACTAACCCTAACCCTAAGCCTAAACCCTAACCCTAACCCTAAACCCTAACCCTAACCCTATCACTAACACTAACACTAACCCCAACCCAAAGCCTAAACCCTATCCGTAACCCCTAACCCCAAACACTAACCCCAACCCCATCCTAAACTCCTGAAACCCAACCCCAACCCTAACCCAAACCCCAACACATACCGCTACCCCTACCCCTAACCCCAACCCCAAACCCCAACCCTAACTGTAAACCTTAAACCCCAACTCTAACCCCAACCCAATCCCTAACCCCTAACCCTAACCCTATCCCTTATCCTAACTCTATCACCAAACCCTAAACCCTAACACTAACCCTAACCCTAAACACTAACACTAACCCTAATCCTTACACAACAATAAAACTAACTGTAACCCTAACCCCCAACCCATTCCCCACCCCCTACCCCTACCCCGAACCCCAACCATAACCGTAACCCCCAACCTAACCTTAACCCTGCCCCCACCCCCTAAGCCCTACCCCTAAACCATAACCCCAACCCTAACACTAAACCCCAACCCTGAAGCTAACTCTAATCCAAACCCAACACCTACTCTATCCCTAACCCTAACACTAACCCTACCCTAAACCCTAATCCCTAACCTAACCCTAACCCTAACCCCAACCCCATCCCTAACCCTAACGTACCCCAACTGTAACCCCAACGCTAATCCTAACCCCAACCCCAACCCTAACCCTAACCCCAATGCTAACCCTTACCCAAACCCCCAACACTGGACAAACCCCTAACACCCAACACTAACCCTCAAACCCAACCCCAAGCCTAAACCCCAACCCCTACCCTAAAACCCAACCCCAACCCCAACACTAATACTAACACTAACGCTAACCCTAAGCCTCAAACCCCAACTGTAACCCTAACCCTAAACACCAACCCTAACCCTATCCTAAACCCTGAAACCTAACCCCAACCCCAACCCAACCGTAACCCTAATCCCTAACCCAAACCCAACACATACCGCCACCCCTACCCCTACCCTAAACCCTAAACGTAAACCTGACCCAAACCCTAACCCTAAACCTTAAACCATAACCCTAACCCCTAACCCCAACACAACCCCTAACCCCAACACTAACCCCTAACCCTATCCCATAACCTAACTCCATCACTAAACCCTAAACCCTAACACTAAACCTATACCTAAACATTAACACTAACCCTAATCCCACACAACAATAAAACTAACCGTAACCCTAACCCCAACTCATTCCCCACCCCTACTCCTACCCCGAATCCCAACCATAACCGTAACCCCTAACCTAACCCTAACCCTACCCCTACCCCCAAACCCCAACCCTAACCCTAACACCAAATCCCAACCCCAAAGCCAACCCTAACCCTAACCCCAACACTTACCCCTATCCCTAACCCAACCCTAACCATAATCCTAATCAATAACCCTAACCCCAACCATAACCATAAAATCCCAACCCTAACCCAAACACTAACCCAACCCAAACCCTTGCTAACCCTAAACCCTAACTTTAACCCTAACTCCTAATCCTAAACCAACCCTGACCATAACCCTAAACCCTAACACTAACCCCTAACCCCTAACCCTACCCCTAAACCTAATCCTAACCCTATCCCTAACCACCAACCCCAACCCCAACCCCAACCCCAAACCCCAACACTAACCCTAACACTAACCCTAACCATAAACCCTAAAAACTATACCGTAACCCTAACCCTAACCCAACCTCAACCTAATGCTAACCCCAACTGTAACCCCAACTCCTACCCCTATCCCTACCCTTAACACAACCCTAACTCTAGCCCTAACACTAAACCCTAACCCTAAACCCAACCCTAACACCTAACCCCAACGCTAACCGTGAACCTCAACCCTAACACTAACCCTACCCCTACCCCTAAGCCCTACCCCTAAACCATAACCCTAACCCTAACACTAAACCCTAGCCCTAACACTAACCCTAACCCTAACCCCAACATCTACCCCTATCCCTAACCCTACCCCTACCCCTAACCCCAACCTCACACTAACCCTAACACTAAACCCTAACCCTAACCATAACAGTAACCCTAAAACTAATCTGAACCCTAACCCTAAACCCAACCTTAATATATACCCCAACACTAACACTAACCCATACCCTAACCCTAACCCTAAACCCTAACCCTAACCATAACCATAACACCAACCCGAAACCCAACCCCAACCCCTAAAACCTAACCCTAAACCATAAACCTAACCTTAACCCTAGCTCAGCCCCAGCACTAGCCTAGGCTCAACCCTATCCTTAGGCCTAAACCTACCTGGACCCCAACCCAAACCCAAACCCTAAACCCTCAAACCCTAGAACTAAACCCTAACCCCAACCCAACCCTAACCCAAACCCTAACCCCAACACCAAACCATACACCTACCCTACCCCTACCCCTAAACCCAACCAAACCCCAACCGTAACCTTCACGCTAACCCTAACACTAACCCTGACCCTAAACCTAAACCTAAACCCAACCCTAACCCCAACACTAACACTAACCCTAACACTAACATTAATCCTATCCCTAACCCCAACCCTAAACCCTAAACATACCCCTAACTTAACAATAACCCTAACCCTAAACCCTAGGCCTAACACTAACCCTAACCCAATCCTAAACCTAACCCTAACTCCAACCCATACCCTACACCTACCCCTAACACCTAACCCTAACCCTAACACAATCCCTAAACCCTAGTCCCTAACCATAACCCTGACCCTAAACACTATCCCTAACCCTAACCCTAACCCTAACTCTTCTAACCCTAACCTAACCCTGAACCCTAACCCTAATCCCTAACCCTAACCCTAACCATAAATACTAACCCTAACCCTAACCCTAACACAACCCTAACCCTAACCCTAACTTGCCTCAACCCTAACGCTAAATCTATCCTTACCCTAACCCTACCCCTAATCTTAACACTAACCCTAACCCCTAACCCTATCACTAAACCCCTAATCCCTAACGCTGACCCTAACCCCAAACACTAACCCTAACCCCAACCATAACCCCAACCCAACCCTAAACCCAACCCTAACCCTAACCGCAACATTAACCCTAAACCCAAAACCCTAAACCTAATCCTAACCCCAACCCAACCCCTAAATCCTAACTGTTACCCTAACCCAACTACAGCGACAGCTCCCAGACAATACCTAGCCCAGCCCTTACCCCTAACCTTAAACCTAACCCCAACCCTAATGCTAACCCTAAACACTAACCCAACCCTAACCCTAAACCCTGACTCCAACCCAAACCCCAGCCCTAACCCTAACACTAACCCTAACCTTAACCCTAACCCCAACCCTAATACTAACCCCATACCCCAACCCTAACCCTAACCTTAACCTAAACCTAACCCTAATCCTAATCCTAACCATAACCCTAACCCAACCCTAACCCTACCCCCAACCCTAAACCTAACACTAACCAAAACCCTAATCCTACCCCTAACACTAACCCTAACTCTAACTGTAACCACAACCCTATCCCTAACACTAACCCTAACACTAACCTAACCTGTCTAAACCCCAAACATAACCCAAACCTACCCCTACCCCTACCCCCTAACCCTAAACCCAACCCAACCATACCCTACCCCTAACCCTAACCTAACCCCAACCCAACCCTAACATTAACCCTAAAACTCACTCAACCCTAACACTAACCCCAGCCCTAGCCCCAGACCCACACCCAGCTCCCAGCCCCAGATGTCACCCTAGCACTATCCCCAACCCTAACCCCAAACTCTAAACCCTAACCTAACCCTAACCGTAAACCAACGCTAACCACAACCCCTATCCCTACCCCTAAACTTAACACTAACCCCTAAATGTAGGCTCAGCCCAGCTCCCAGCATTAACCCTAACCCCAACCCCAACCCAGCCCTAACCCTAACTGTAACCCCAACCTCAATCCCTAACCCTACCCCTAACCCTAATACTAACCCTTTCCCAAAACCCTGAACCCTAAACCTCAACCTGACCCTAAACACTAACCCTAACCCTAACCCTAACCCCAACCCAACCCTAACACTAACCATAACCCCTAACCCCTAAACCTAACTCAAAACCTAACACCAAACCTCAACCCCTAACCCCAACCCTAAACCCTAACCGTAACTCTAACTGTAACCATAACCAACCCCAACCCTAACCCCTAACCCTAACCTTAACCCCTAACCCCAACACACCAACTCTGTCTAAACCTAAACAAACCCTAACCCTACCCCTACCCCTACCCCTAACCCTAAACCCAACCCAACCCCTACCCCTACCCCTAACCCTAACATAAACCTAACCCAACCGCACCCCTACCCTTAACGTTAAACCCAAAACTCACCCAACCCTAACCCTAAATCTAGCACCAGCCCCAGCCCCAACCCCAGCCCTAGCCCCAGATCTAACCCCAGCCCTAGCCCCAAACCCAACCATAACCCTAACCCCAAACCCTATACCCCAACCCCAACCCAACCCTAACCACAACCCCTATCCCTACCCTTAACTTAACACTAATCCCAACCATAGGCCCAGCCCCAGCCCCAGCATTAACCCCAACCCTAACCCCAACCCCAACCCAACCCTAACACTAACCCCAACTCTTCTGAAAGCCTATCTCTAAACCAGAACTCTAACCCCAAACATGAACACTAACCCCTAACCCCAATCTCAACCGAAACCTGACCCCAACCCAACCCAACCCCCAACACCAACCCCAAAGTCAAAACCCTAACCCTACTCCAACCCTAACTTTAAACCTAAATCCCAACCGTAACCCTAAACCTCAGCAATCAGCCATAGCCCCAGACAATACCTAGTCCTAGTCCTACCCTAACCTTAACCCTAATCCTAATCCTAACCCCCAACCCCAACCCAAACCCAACCCCAACACAAACACTAACCCCAAACTTAACCCTAACCCCTAATCCTAACCCCATACCCCAACCCAACCCTAACCCCAACCCTAGCCCCAGCCCAGCCCCAAGCCCAGCCTTAGCCCCAGACCTAACCCCTAGCACTAACCCCAACCATCATCCCACCCCTAAACTCCTAAACCCTATCCCTAACCCTAACCTAACCCAAACCTGACCCCTAACCCTAATCCCAACCCCCAACACTAACCCTAAACCCCAACCCTAATCCTAACCCCAACCCCAACCATAAACCCTAACCATAACCCCAACCCCTAGCCCAGCCTCAGCCCCAACCCTATCCCTAGCCCTAACACTAACCATAATACCAAAAGTAACCCAAACCCTAAACCCTAACCCCAACACAACCCTAACCCTATCCCTAACCCCAACCAATGCCCCCACACTACCTCACCCCATCCCTAGCCCGAACACCTAACCACAAACCCAACACCTAACCCAATTCAAACGCTAACCCTAACCTTAAACCCCCAACACTAACCCTAACCCCAACCCGAAACCTGACCCATAAACCCAACCCCAACCGTAACCCCTAACCCCAATCTCAACCCTAACTCGTCTAACCTCAACCCCAAACCTACTACTACCCATCTACCCACACTTACCCCTAACCCTAGCACAACCCCACGCTAACACTAATCCCAACCTAACCACCACCCCTATCCATACCTTCCCTAACACTAACCCTAACGTTAAACCTAACCTATCCCTAAAGCCTCAAAACCTAACCCTAACCCTAACACTAACACTAAACACCAACCCCTAACCCTAACATTAACCCAAACGTAACCCTAACCCTAAAACCCACTACAACCCATCTACCTACCCTTACCCATAACCCTAACACAACCCTACGCTTAACACCAATCCTGACCTTAACCACCACCCCTATCCATACCCCTACTCCTAACCCTAACCCTATGTTAAACCTAACCCTATCCCTAAACCCTAAAACCCAACCCTAACCCTAACCCCAACACCAAACCCTAACCCTTACCCCAACATTAACCCAAACCTAACCCTATCCCTAAACATAACACTCAAACACAACCCCTAACCTTACCTTAACCTTAACCCTAACCCTAAACCTAAACCTAAATCCTAACACTAACCCTAACCCCTAAACCCAAACACTAACCCTAAACCTAATCCAACCTAACCCTACCGTAACCCTATCCCTAACCCCTAACCATAACCCCAGCTCCCAGCCGAGGCCCCAGGCCCAGCCCTAATCATATCCCTAGCCCCAGCCCCAACCCTAAACATAACGCCAACCCAACCCTAAACCTAACCCTAACTTTAACCCTAATCCCAAACCTAAACCCTGAACTTAACACTAACCCTAAACCAGCTATATCCCTAACCCCAACGCAACTGAAACCCTATCCCGAAACCCGAAACCCCAACCCGAACCTATCCCTAAACATTAAACCTAACCCTAAAACGACACCAACACACCTAACCCTAACCCCACGACAACCCCTAAACCTACCCCAACCTTAACCCTAATCCCTAATCTGAACACTAACCCCAACACTAACCACTAAACCTAACCCTGACCTAACCCAAACCCCAAACCCCAACCATAACCCTAACCCTAAACCCCAACCCTAACCCTAACCCTACCACTAATAGTAACCCTAATCCCTAACCCTAACCCTAACCCTTATCCTTACCAAAACCCCTAACCCTAACCCTAAAACCCTAATCTTAACCCTAACCCCAACCCTAACCCTAACCCAAGCCTAACACAAACGCTAACCCTGAACCAAAACACTTAACCCCAACCCTAACCCAAACCCAAAAACCCAATCACCCCAAACTTAGAGTAATGCTAACCCTACCCCTAACTCTCCTAACCCCAACCCAAACCCCAAACCCTAATCCCAACCCTAACCCCAACCCAACCCCAACCCCAAACCCAACCCTAAATGAAAACTCACCAAACACTAACTCCAACCTCAGCCTCAGCCCAGCCCCAAACCCCAGCCCCATCGCGCCCTACCCTAGCCCCAGCCCCAGACCTAACCCCAGCCCTAGCCCTAAACCTAACCATAACCATAACCCTAAACTCCATACCCCAACCCTAACCCAACCCTAACCACAACCTCTATCCCTACTCCTTTAACCTAACACTAACTCCAACCATAGGCCTAGCCCCTAGCCCTAGCATTAACCCCCCCTAACCCCTAACCCTAACCCAACCCCCAACACTAACCCCTAACTCTTTCTGAAAGCCTATCTCTAAACCAGAACCCTAACCCCAAACATGAACACTAACCCTAACCCCAATCTTAACTGAAACCTGACCCTAACCTAACCCCAACCCAACACCAACCCTAAAGTCAAACCCCACTACTCCTAACCCCAAACCCTAAAACTAAATCCTAACCATAACCCCAAACCCAGCCGTAGCCATAGCCCCCAGACAATACCTAGTCCTAGTCCTACCCTAACCTAACCCTAATCCTAACTCTAACCCCCAACCCCAACCCAAACCCAACCCTAACACAAACAATAACCAAATCCTAACCCTAACCCAATCCTAACCCCTATACCCCTAACCCAACCCAACCCGAACCCTAATCCTAATCCTAATGTAGTTAATCCCAACCACAACCCTAACCTAAAAATCCAACCCTAACCTAACTCCAACCCAACTGAACCCCAACCCTCAACCCCCACCCCACCCCACCCCACCCCAATCCTGGACCCTAACCACAAAGTCAACCTAACCTATCCCAACCTAACCCCTAACCTCACTTCTAATCAACTCAACCTAATCCTAACCCATAATCCTAACCCACCTAACCCTAACCCCCACCCTGCAACTCCTAAAATCTAAATCAGCCCTAACGCTGATCTCACCGCCAACCCCATCCTGACTCACACCCTGATCTTGACTCTCAACTTTAAAACCTAACACTAACACCAACCTAACTCAAAGTTAACCCTAACTCCTAACCCTCGTGGGGAAACTAATCCTGTCCCAACCCTAACTCTAACCTAACCTCCAACCTTAAATCTAAGAGTAACGCTAATCCTAACCTAACCCCTAACCTCAAACCTCTTCAACCCTAACCTAAGAGTAATGCTAACTTAACCTGAATCTGAAATTTGACCCAAACCCCAAACCCTTAATCCTAACCCTAACCTAACCCCAAACCTAACCCTAACC
>CAKJTW010000692.1:0-25365 GCA_917880005.1 Nanger dama
AGTTTTGGGTTAGGGTTGGGGTATAGGGATTGGGGTTTGGGTTGGGTTGGGGTAAATGTTGGGGTAGAGGTGCGGTAGGGTTATGCTTTGGGGTTAGGGTTGGGTTTGGGTTGGGGATAGGGTTGGGGTTGGGGTTGGGGTTTAGGGATTATAGTGAAGGTTAGGGTTAGGTAGGGCTAGTGATAGGGTTGGGGCTGGGGCTGAGTGCTGGGGGCTGGGTCTATGGCTCGGGGCTACTGTTGGGGTACTGGTGGGTTTAGGGTTGGGGTTACGGTTGGGGTTGTGGGTAGAGCTAGTTTTGGGGTTGGGGTTAGTTATAGGGTTTACTTTTAGGGTTGGGGTTATAGTTGGGGGTTAGGGTTAGGGTTAGGGGTTAGGGGTTAGTGTTAGGGATAGGGTTAGGTGTAGGGGTAGGGGTAAGGGTATTGGTTGGGGTTAGTGTTAAGGTTAGGGTTAAGGTTACTGTTGTTTGGGGTTATGGTTAGTGTTTTTGGTTCGGGTTAGGGTTAGGTTTTTGGGGTTTGGGATGGGGTTAGTGTTTGGTTTGGGGTTAGGCTTGGGGTTGGGGGTAGGTTCAGGTGTTGTGGTTAGGGTTAGGGTTGGGTTTCTTAGTGTTAGGGTTAGGGTAAGGTTAGATTAAGGCTAGTGCTAGGTCTGGGGCAAGAGCTGGGGCTAGGGTTAAGACTAGGGCTGGGTTAGGTCTGGGACTAGATACAGTGTTAGGGTTAGGGGTTGGGTTAGGGTTGGGGTTGGGGTCGGGGTTTGAGTGTTAGGTTTAGGGTTGTGGTTGGGTGTTGGGGTTCGAGTTATGATTAGGGGTTAGGGTTATTGCTAGGGTCATGGTTGGGGCTAGGGATAGGTTGGGACTAGGTTAGTGCTGGGGCTACGGATGGGGCTAGGGCAGGATTATGGGGTTGGGATTAGTGTTTGGTCTTATGGTTGGGGTTAGGAGTGGGGGTAGGCGTTAGGGTTATGGTTAGGAACAGGGTTAGGGTTAGGGTTGGGATTAGGGTTAGAGTTGGGGTTGGGGTTTTGGGTTAGGGTTAGGGTAAGGTAAATGGTTTAGGCTTAGGATAGGTGTTAGGGTTAAAGTTAGGGTTAGGGTTAGAGTTACGATTAGGGCCAAGGTTGGGGTTGGGGTTAAAGTTGGGGGTTAGGTTGGGGTTGGGGTTAGGGTTTAGGGTTGGGGTAAAGGTTAGTATTGGGGTTAGGGTTGGGGTTGGGGTTTGGGGTTAGGGTTGGGGTTGGGGTTAGGGTTAGTGTTGGGGTTAGTGTTGGAGTTAGGGTTTGTTTTAGGGTGGGGGTGGGGTCAGCGATAGGGTTGGGGTTAGGCTTGGGGTTGTGTTATGGTTGGGGGTATGGGTGGAGGAAGGGTAAGGTATAGGTTGGGGGTTGGGTTAGGGTTGGGGGTTAGGCTTGGGGTTAGGTTTAGAAGAGTTAGGGTTGGGGTTATAGGTTGGGTGGGATTAGTGGTTGGGGTTATGGTTACGATTGGGGTTTGGGGTTAGGGTTGGGGTTGGGGTTTGGGGTTACGGTTGGGGTTAGGATAGGGTTGGTTGTTAATATTGGGGTTGGGATTGGGGTTTGGGTTTGGGGATAGGGTTGGGGTTGGGGTTAGGGGTAGAGTTAGGGGTTTGATTAGGATTAAGGTTAGGGTTAGGGTTGGAATAGGGTTGGGGTTAGGGTTAGTGTTTGGGGTTAGTGTCAGGGTTAGTTTTAGGTTTTAGAGTTTAGGGATACAGTTAGGGTTAGGGTTGAGTTAGGGTTAGGGTTTGGTTGGGGGAGGGGGTAGGGGTTTGGGTAAGAGTAGGTGTATGGGTTGGGGGTTGGGGTTGGGGTTAAGGTTAGGGTTGGGTTACGGTTGGGGTTAGTTTTAGGATTAGGGTTTATCGCTTGGGGTTAGGAGTTAGGGGTAGGGGTGGGGTTTGGGGTTACATTAGGGTTAGATTTTAGAGTTGGGGTTGGGGTTTGGGTTGGGTTTTAGAGTTAGGGTTATGGTTAGTGTTTGGGTTGTGGTTGGGTTTATGGTTAGGGTTGGGTTTACATTTAAGGTAGGTTTGGGTTTGGGGTTGGGTTTGGGGTTAGGGATAGGATTAGGGTTAGCGTTACTGGTGGGGTTAAGTTAGAAGATGTTTCGGTTTAGTGTTATGGTTAGAACAGGGTTGGGGTTAGGGTTAGGTTTCAGTTAGGGTATCGTTAGGGTTAGGGTTGGGGTTGGAGTTGGGATTAGGTTTGGGGTTGGGGTTAGGGTTAGGGTTGGGGTTAGGGTTAGGGGGGGTTGGGGTTAGGATTTGGTTGGGGTTGGGGTAGGGATAATGGTAGGTTAGGTTGGAATTAGGATTAGGGTTTGGGTTAGGGGTTGGGTTGAGGGTAGGGTTAGGGTTGGATTGGGGTTAGGGTTTGGGGTTTGGGGTTGGGGTTAAGGGTAGGGGGTAGGTTTAGGTCTAAGCCATGGGTTAGGTCTAGGACTAGTGCTGGGGCTATGGCTGGGGCAAGGCTACAGTTAGGGTTAGGATTGGGGTTTAGGGGTTGGGGTTGGGGTTGGGTTTTAGAGTTGGGGTTAGTGTTGGGGTTGGGGTTTAGGGTTACGCCCAGGGATGGGGTTTGTGTTAGTGTTAGGGTTAGTGTTAGGGATGGGGTTAGGGTTGGGGTTGGGATTATGTTTGGGGTTAGTTTGGGGTTGGGGTTAGTGTTAGGGTTAGCGTTAGGGTTAGAGTTAGGGTTTGTTGGGGTTAGGGTTATGGTTGGGGGTAGGGGTAAGGGTAGGTGTTTGTATTGCGGTTAGGGTTGGGTTTTGGGTTAGGGTTGGGTTGAGGTTAGGGTTGGTTTTGGGGTTAGAGTTTGGGGTTTGGGGTTAGGGTTAAGGGTAGTGGTGGGGGTTAGACCTAAGGATGGGGTGAGGCCTGGGGCTAGTGGTAGGGGGTAGGGCTGGGGCTAGACTAGGTGTCAGGGTTGGGGGTTGGGGTTAGGGTTAGGTTTTTGGAGTTGGGGTTACGATAAGGGTTAGTGTTAGTGTTGGGATTGGGGTTGGGTTTGCGGTTGGGTTTGGGTTTAGGCTTAGTGTAGGTTTGGGTTTGGGGTTGGGTTGGGGTTAGAGATAGGATTATGATTAGTGTTACGTGAGGTTGGGGTTAGAAGAGTTTTAGGTTTGGGGTTGGGGTTGAGAATAGGCTTAGTTTATGGTTAGGTTAGGGTTGGGGTATGGTTAAGATTAGGGTTGGGGTTGGGGTTGGGGGTTAGGGTTAACGTTAGGCGTTAGGGTTAGATTTAGGGATAGGTTTGGTTATAGTTAAGGTTGGGGTTAGTGTTTGGGATTAGGGCCAGGGTTGGTTATTAGGGTTTAGTGTTGGGGTTAGGGCTAGGGTTAGTGTTAGGATCAAGTGAGGTTTCGGGTTAGGCGTAGGTTTGGTGTTATGTTTAGATGATTTGGGGTTGGGGGTTGGGTTGGGGTTAGGGGTAGCGATAGGGTTACGGGTAGGGGTAGGGTTAGACAAGTTGGGGTTGGGGTTAGTGTTAATGATAGGGTTAGGGTTACAGTTGGGGGTTAGGATTAGGCTTAGGTTTATGGTTGGGGTTATGGTTAGGGTTAGGGTTTGGGGTTGGGGTCGGGGTTGGGCATTGGTGTTTACGGATAGGGTTAGAGTTAGTGTTGGGGGGTTAGGGGTGGGGTAGGGGTATGTGTTGGAGTTAGGTTTGGGTTTAGGAATTCCGTTGGGGTTAGGGTTAGGGTTAGGGTTAGGGTTAGTGTTTGGGGTTACGTTGTTGTTGGGTTGGGGTTGGGGTTAGGGTTGGGTTTGGGGTTAGGAGCTAGGGATAGGTTTAGGGTTAGCGTTAAGTTTAGGGTTTAGAGTTTAGTTTTAGGGTTGGGGTTGGGGTTGGGTTAGGGTTAGGGTTGGGGTTAGGGTTTAGGGTTTAGGGTTGGGGTTAGGGTTAGGGATGGGAAGGCTGGGGATAGGGTTAGATCTAGGGATAGTGCTGGGGCTAAGGTTAGGGTTAAGTTTAGGATTAGGGTTGGGGTTATGTGTTGGCGTGGGTTTGGGACTTCTTGTTAGGGGTTAGTGTTAGGTTTATGGTTGGATAAGGGTTAGGGTTAGGGTGTTAAGTTTAGGGTTGAGGTTAATGTTAGGGTTGGGGGTTGGGATTGGGGTGTAGAGTTTGGGGTTGGGGTTAGTGTTGGGGTTTGGGGTTGGGGGGTGGGTTTAGTGTTAGGGTTAAGGTTACTCTTGGGGTTACGGTTGGGGGTTGGGGTTATGGTTATGGTTGGGGTTACGTTTCAGTTGGGGTTAGGAGTTAGGGTTGGGGTTAGCGTGAGGGATAGGGTTTAGGGTTAGGGGTTAGGGTGAGTTTTGGTGTTATTGTTGGGGTTAGGGTTGGGGTGAGTGTTAGGGTAGGTTTAGGGTTAAGGTTGAAGTTGTGGTTGGGGTTGGGGTTAGGTTTCAGGTTAGTGTTGCTTTTAGGGTTGGGGTTAGAAGTTGAGATTTAGAGTTGGGGTTAGAACAGGGTTGGGGTTATGGTTAGGGGTTGGGGTTAGAGTTGGGGTTTCTGTTAGGGTTGGGGTTTGGGTTGGGGTATGGGGTTTAGGGATAGGGTTGGGTTTGGGTTTCAGGTTAGGGTTAGGCTTTAGGGGTTGGGGTTAGTGTTATTGGTTGGGGTTATGGTAGGGTTAGGGTTGGGATTAAGCTTAATGTTGGGGTTAGTGTTAAGTTTGGGGTTAGGGTAGGTTTAGGTTTCGGGTTTGCGTTAGGGTTAGCGTTAGCGTTAGGTTTAGGGTTGGGGTTAGGGTTAGGGTTGATGGTTTAGAGATAGGGTGAGCGATAGAGTTAGGGTTAGGGGTTGAGGGTTGGGTTAAGATTAAGGTTAGCTTTAGGGGCTGGGGCTGAGAGTTATGTTTGGGCTTAGGGGTAGGGGCAGGATTGGGGTGGTGGCTAGTGTTACTGTTGGGGTTAGGGTAGAAGAGGTTTAAGTTTGGGGTTATGGTTAGAATAGGTTAGATTTGGGGTTTAGGATTTGGGGTTAAGGTTAGTTTAGGGTTGGAGTTAGGGTTTAGGGGTTAGGGTTAGGTTCATTTTTGGGGTTGGAGTTAGGGTTTGGTAAGGGGTATATTAGGGGTTGTGGTTAGGGTTGGGGTTGGGGGTTCAGTGCTAGGATTAGGGTTAGGGATAGAGGTAGGGTTATGGTTGGGTTGGGTTGGGGTTAGGGTTAGGGGTAAGGGTAGGGCTAGGTTTAAGGCTAGTGCTAGGACTAGGTTTAGGGTTAGGGATAGGGATAGGGGTAGGGGTTGAGGTTGGTGTTGGGATTAGGGTTGGGGTTGGGTTAGGGTTAGTGTTAGTGTTAGTGTTTAGGGTTAGGGTTAGGGGTGGGGTAGGGGTAGGGGGTACTCTTAGTGTTGTTGCTAGGGGTTAGAGTTAGGGTTGGGTTAGTGTTAGGGTTAAGGGTAGGATTAGGGTTAGGGATAGGGCTGGGTTGGGGGCAAGGGCTAGTGCTAGGGCTAGGGCTGCAGCTAGGAGCAAACTTTGGGGTTAGGGTTGGTGTTTAGGGTTGGGGTCTGGCTTTGGGGTTGGGGTTAGTGTTATTGGTTGGGGTTAGGGTTAAGATCAGTTTAGATTTGGGTTTAGGTTTAAAGTTAGTGTTAGTGTTAGGGTTAGTGTTGGGGTTAGTGTTGGGGTTGGGTTTAGGCTTAGGGTAGGTTCATTCTTAGGGTTTGGGCTGGGGCTAGGGTAAAGGTTAAGGTTAGCGTTACTGTTAGGGTTAGGGTTAGAAGAGGTTTAGATTTGGGGTTGGGGTTAGAATAGGGTTAGGGTTGGGGTTAGGTTAGAATTGGGGTTAGAGTTGGGATTAGGGTTGGGGGTTGGGATTAGGATTTGTAAGGATTTGGGTTGGGGTTCGTGTTTAGCGTTAGGGTTACCATTAGGGTTTGGTGTTTAGTGATAGAGTTGGTGTAAGGGATAGGGTTGGTGTTAGGGTTGGGGTTGGGATAGCATTAGGTTTAAGGTTTAGGGTTAGGGTTAGGGTTGGGGTTTAGGGTCAGGGTTTTGGTCAGGGGTTAGGTTTGGGGGTTGGGGTTAGGGGTAGGGGTTAGGGTTAGGGTTTAGGGTTAGGGTTAGGGTTAGGGTTAGGGGTTATGGGTTAGGGTAGGATTAGTGGTTAGTGTTAGGGTTACGATTAGGGTTTAGGGTTAGGATTAGGGTTAGGGTTTAGGGTTACGGTTATGGTTAGGATAGGGATTAGTTGTTAATATTAGAGTTAGGATTAGGGTTTATGGTTTAGGGATAGGGTTAGTGTTAGTGGTAAGGGTTAGCGTTAGGGTTATGTGTTAGGGTTAGTGTTAGGGTTAGGTTTATTGTTTAGGGTTAGGGTTAGGGTTTAGGTGGTAGGGTAAGGTTTAGGGTTAGGGTTATGGTTAGGGGTTTGGGGTTAGAGTTACGGTAAGTGGTAGGGTTTTGTGTTAGGGTTAGGTGTTAGTGTTTTGGGGGAGGGTTTGGGTAAGGTTTTAAGGTTAGGGTTAGGGGTAGGGTTTTCGGGTCAGGTTAGTGTTAGGCTTTAGGGTTAGGGGTTAGGGTTAGGGTTAGCATTACTCTTAGCATTAGTGTTAGAAGAGGTTTATGTTTAGGGTTAGCATTGTAATAGGGTTAGGGTTTGGTTTAGGGTATTAGTGTTAGGGTTAGTTTAGGGTTAGGGTTAGGGAAAGGGTTAGTGTTTGTGTTAGGGTTTTGTTAGGCTTGAGGTTAGGGTTAGGGTTAGGGTTAGGATTAGGTTTAGGGTTAGTGTTTGTGTTAGGGTTAGCCTTAGGATTGGGGTTAGGGGTTGGGGTTGAGGCTTAGGGTTAAGGTTGGGGTTAGTGTTAGGGTTAGGTTTAGCCTTGGGGTTGGGGTTAGGGTTTGGTTGGGGTTAGGGGTAGGGGTAGGGGTAAGGGTGGGTGTATGGGTTGGGGTTAGGGTTAGGGTTAGGGTTGGGTTAGGGTTAGAGTTAGTTTTAGGGTTAGGGTTTATCATTTAGGGTTAGGGTTAAGGGTAGGGGTAGGGTTTAGGGTTAGGTTAGTGTTAGGTTTTAGAGTTAGGGTTAGGATTAGGGTTAGATTTTAGTGTTGGGGTTATGGTTGGGGTTTGGGTGGTGGTTAGGTTTATGGTTAGGGTTAGGTTTAGGTTTAAGGTAGGTTTAGGTTTAGGGTTGGGTTTGGGGTTAGGGATAGGATTAGGGTTAGTGTTACTGGTAGGTTTAAGGTTAGATGATTTTTAGGTTTGGGGTTAGGTTTAGAATAGGGATAGGGTTAGAGTTAGGTTTCAGTTGGGGTGCAGTTGGGGTTAGAGTAGGGGTTGGGGTTAGGATTGGGTTTAGGTTTAGGGTTACGATTAAGGTTAGGGGTTAGGGTTGGGGTTGGGGTTTGGGTTTGGTTAGGGTTAAGGGTAGGGGGCAAGGGTAGGGGTAAGGTTGCGGTTAGGATTAGGTTTTGGGTTAGGGTTGGGTTAAGGTTACGGTTTGGGGTTAGTTTTAGGGTTAGGGTTTAGGGTTTAGGGTTGGGGTTAAGGGTAGGGGGTAGGTTTGGGCCTAAGGTTAGGGGTTAGTCTAGGGCTAGTGCTGGGGCTATGGCTGGGGGCAAGGCTGCGGTTAGGGGTTAGGATTAGGGTTTAGGGTTGGGTTAGGGTTAGTTTTTACAGTTAGGGTTAGTGTTAGGGTTAGGGTTTGGGGTTACAGTTAGGGATAGGGTTTGTGTTAGTGTTAGTGCTAGTGTTAAGGTTGAGGTTTGGTTAGGGTTGGGATTAGGCTTAGGGTTAGTGTTAGGGTTAGGGTTAGTGTTAGGGTTAGCGTTAGGGTTTGAGTTGGGTTTTGTTAGGGTTAGGGTTAGGGGTAGGGGTAAGGGTAGGTGTATGGCTTGCGGTTAGGTTTATGTTTTGGGTTAAGGTTGGGTTAGGGTTAGGGTTACTTTTAGGGTTAGAGTTTGTTAGTTTAGGGTTGGGGTTTAGGGTAGGGGTAGGGTTAGACCTAAGGATAGGGTTAGGCCTAGGGCTAGTGCTGGGGGTAGGGCTAGGGCTAGAATAGGTGTGGGGTTAGGGTTAGGGGTTTAGGGTCAGGGGTTAGGGTTAGGTTTTAGAGTTACGGTTATGGTAAGTGTTAGTGTTAGTGTTCGGGTTGGGGTTGGGTTTACGGTTAGGTTTAGGTTTAGGCTTAGTGTGGGTTTAGGTTTAGATTCGAGTTGGGGTTAGAAATAGGATTATGATTAGCATTACTGTTAGGGTTAGGGTTAGAAGAGGTTTAGGTTTAGGGTTAGGGTTAGAATAGGCTTGGGATTAGGGTTAGGTTAGAGTTAGGGTATGGTTAGGATTAGGGTTGGGGGTTGGGGTTAGGGTTAGGATTAACGTTAGGGGTTAGGGTTAGGTTTAGGGTTAGGTTTGGGTTATAGTTAATGTTAGGGTTAGTGTTTAGGGTTAGGATCAGGGTTAGGTATTGGGGTTTAGTGTTAGGGGTTAGGGTTAGGGTTAGTGTTAGGATTAGGGGTAGGTTTAGGGTTAGGCGTAGGTTTAGTGTTATGATTAGACGATTTAGGGTTAGGGTTGGGTAGGGTTAAAGGTAGGGATAGGGTTACGGGTAGGGGTAGGGTTAGATGAGTTAGGGTTAGGGTTAGTGTTAGGGATAGGGTTAGGGTTACAGTAAGGGTTAGGGTTAGGAGTTAGGTTTAGGTTTATGGTTAGGGTTAGTGTTTAGGGTTAGAGTCAGGGTTAGGGATTAGGGTTTATGGATAGGGTTAGTGTTAGGGTTAGGGTTAGGGCTAGGGGTTTAGTGTTAGGGTTGGGGTCAGTTTTATTGTTAGTGTTAGGGTTAGTGTTAGGGTTGAGGTAGGGTTGAGGTTTAGGGTAGGTTTAGGTTTAGGGTTGAGTTTGGGGTTAGGGATAGGATTAGGATTAGCATTATTGTTAGGTTTAGGATAAGAAGAGGTTCAGGTTTAGGGTTAGGGTTAAGATTAGAGGTAAGGTTAGGTGTGTAGTTAGGGTTGGGGTTAGGTTTGGTTAGGGTTAGAGGTAGGGATAAGGTTAGCGGTAGGGGTAGGTTTAGGGTTAGGTTTAGACGAGTTATTGATACGGTTAGGGTTAGGATTAGAATTGGGGGTTAGGGTCATGTTTAGGGTTAAGGTTAGCGTTAGGGGATTACAGTTAGGTTTAGGATTAGGGTTAGGGTTTATGGTTAGCGTTAGTGTTAGGGTTAGGGGTTAGGGTTGGGGTTAAAGTTTAGGGTTAGGGGTTGGTGTTAATGTTAGGGTTAGTGTTAGCTTTAGGGGTTGGGGTTTGGGTTAGTGTTAGTGTTTAGGGTTAGGGTTAGTGTTAGGGATAGGATTAGGTTAGGGTAAGGTTTTGGGTTAGGGTTTAGGGTTAGGGTTAGGGTTAGGGGTTTGCTTAGGGTTAGGGTTAGTGTTAGGATTTGGTTTGGGGTTAGGGGTTAGGATTAGGGTTAGGGTTAGAGTTAATGTTAGGGGTTAGGGTTAGGGTTACGGTTATGGTTGGGGTAGGGTTAGGTTTGGGGGTTGGGGGAAGGGTTGGGATTGGGGTTGGGGTTAGGGGTTGGGGTTAGGGGTTCAGGTTTATGGTTAAGATTCGTGGTTAGGGTCAGGGTTAGGGGGTTATGGTTAAGTTAGGTTTAGTGTTGTGGTTGGGGTTAGGTTTGGGGCTGTGGTTAGGGTTGGGGTTGGGTTTGGGTTTTGGGTTGGGGTTAGGGTTAGTATAGCTTTAAGGTTTGGGTAGGTTTAGTGTTAGGGTTAGGTCTAGGGCTAGGACTAGGGTTAGGGCTGGGCTAGGGCTAGGATTAGGGTTAGGGTTGGGTGAGTTTTGGGATTACGGTTGGGGTTAGGGTTAAGGTTAGGGGTAGGGTTGGGTTAGGTTTAGGGTTAGGGATAGGGGTAGGGGTAGGGTTAAAGTTATGTGTGGTTTATGGTTAGAGTTAGGGTTAGAGTTGGGTTAGGGGTTAGGGTTAGGGGGTTAGGGTAAGGATTAGGGGGTTAAGTTTAGGGTTAGGATTAGGATTAGGGTTAGCGATACTCTTGGGTTTAGGGTTAGAAGAGTTTTAGGTTTAGAGTTGGGGTTATGGTTACGGTTAGGGGTTTTGGTTAGGGTTAGGCTTAGGGTTAGGGTAAGGGTTTAAGTTTAGCGTTAGGGTTGGGGTTAGTGTTAGGGTTAGAGTTAGGGTTAGGGTCAGGGTCAGGGGTCAGGGTCATGGTTTAGGTTTAGGGTTAGCATTAGGATTAGCATTAGTGTTAGCTTTAGCATTAGGGTTAGGTTTAGGGTTAGGATTAGGAGTTAGGGATAGTGTTAAGGTTAGGATTACGGGTTAAGGTTAGGTTTAGAGTTAGAGTTAGGTGCGGGTTAGGGGTTGGGGTTGGGGGTTGGGATTAGGGTTGGGATTGGGTGGGGATGGGGTTGGGGTGGGGTTAGGGTTAGGGTTAGGGATAGGGTTAGGTTTAGGTTTGGGGGATAGGGTTAGGGTTAGGGTTGGGGTTAGTGTTAGCATTGGGGTTGGTGTTAGAGTTAGGGTTGGGGGTTAGGGGTTAGGTTTAGGGTTGGTGTTAGGGTTAGGGTTAGATTTATGGGTTAGGTTTAGGGTTAGGGTTCGGGTTTAGGGGTTAGTGTTAGGGTTAGTGTTAGTGTTAGTATTTAGCATTAGGGTTAGGCTTAGGGTTGGGGTTAGGGTCAGGGGTCAGGGTCAGGGTCAGGGGTCAGAGTCAGGGTCAGGGTTTAGCGTTAGGTTTAAGGTTAGGTCTAGTGCTAGAGCTATGGTTAGGAGCTGGACTAGGACTAGGGTTAGGAGTTAGGGTCGGGTGAGTTTTAGTGTTAACGTTAGAGGTAGGGTTAGGGTTAAGTTAGGGTTAAGGTTAGGGGTTGGGGTAGGGGTAGTGTTAGATTTATGCATTGGTTAGGGTTAGGGTTAGGGTTAGGGTTGGTTTAGGGTTAGGATTATGGTTAGGTTTAGGGTTAGGTGTTAGGGTTAGGATTAGGGGTTAGGTTTAGTGTTAGGGTTAGTGTATGGTTTAGGGTTAGGTTTAGGGTTAGGGTTAGCGTTACTCTTAGTTTTAGGGTTAGAAAGAGGTTTAGGGTTAGGGTTAGGGTTAGGGTTAGGGGCTAGGGTTAGGGTTTGGTTTAGGGTTAGGGTTAAGGTTTAGGGTTAGGGTTAGGGTTAGGGTTAGCGTTAGGGTTAGGTTTAGTGTTAGGGTTAGGGTTGGGGTCAAGGTCAGTGTCAGGGTTTATGGTTAGGGTTAGCGGTAGGGTTAGCGTTAGCGTTAGGGTTAGCATTAGGTTTAGGGGTTAGGGTTAGTGTTAGGGTTAGATTTGTTTAAAGTTAAGGCTAAGGTTAGGGTTAAGGGTAGGATTAGGTGTTTTGGTTATGTTAGCTTTAGGTTTAGTGTTATGGTTAGGGTTGGGTTAGTGTTAGGTTTATGGTTAGGATTAGGGTTAGGGTTAGGGTTAAGGTTAAGATTAGGTTTAGGGTTCAGTTTAGGGTTAGGGTTAGGGTTAGGTTTAGCGTTAGGGTTAGGGTCAGGTTTCGGTTAAGCTTAGGGCTAGGGTTACTGTTCAGGGTTAGGGTTAGAGTTCTGGTTTAGAGATAGGGTTTCGGAAAGTGTTAGTGTTAGGGTTAGGGTCCGGTTATGGTTAGGGTTAGTGTTAATACTAGGGCTAGGGCTAGGCCTATGGTTAGGGTTAGTGTTAATTTTAAGGGTTGGGTTAGAGATTGTGGTTGGTTTGGGTTAAGGTTAGAGTTAGGGTTTAGAGTTTAGCATTATGGTTAGGGTTAGTGTTAGGGCTTGTGCTAGGGTTAGATCTGAGGCTAGGGCTAGGGTTGGGGCTTGGGCTAGGGCTGAGGTTGGGGTTAGGGTTGGGTGAGTTTTCAGGTTAACGTTAAGGGTAGGGGTAGGGGTGGGTTAGGCTTAGGTTAGGATTAGGTGTAGGGGTAGGTTTGGGTTAGGTTTAGTATTAAGGGTGGGGATAGAGGTAGGGTTGCGATATGTTTAGGTTTAGACCAGTTAGTGTTAGTTTAGGGTTAGGGTTACGGTTAGGGTTAGAGGTAAGGGTTAGGATTAGGGTTATGGTTACAGTTAGAGTTAGAGTTAGGGTTAGTGTTTGGGTTCAGTGTTAGATTTTGAGTTAGGGTTAGGAGTTAGTGTTAGGGTAATGGTTAGTGTTAGGGTTAGGGTTACGGTTAGTGTTTAGGGTCAGATTGAGTGTTAAGGATCAGGGATTTGGGAAAGGGTTAGCTTAGGGTTAAGGGTAGGATTAGGGATTGAGGTTAGGGTTACGATTAGGGTTAGGGTTGGGTTAGGGTTAGGGTTAGGGTTAATGCTAGGGCTAAATTCTAACCCTTTCACTAACCTTAATCCAATCCTAACCCTAACCCAAACCCCAACAGATACCCCTACACCCACCCCTACCCCTAACCCTAAATCTTAAACCTTAACCCTAAACCTAACCCAACTCTAACCCTAACCCTAATCCTTACCCTCTCCCTAGGCCTAACAATAATCCTAACCCTATCCCTATACCCTGAACCTTAACCGTAACCCTAACCCTAACCCAACCCTAACCCTAACTACCCCTAACCGTACCCCTACCCCTAACCCCTAACCCTAACACTGAGCCAAACCCTAACCATAAGCCCTAACCCTAAACATAACCATAAACCTTAAACCTTAACCCCTAACACAACTCTAACCCTAACCCTAAACCCTAACCCTAACCCTAACCCTAAACCCTAACCCTAACACTAACCCTAAACACTAACCCTAACCCTAACCATAACGCAAACCTAACACTAAACCTAACCCTAACCCCTAACCTTACCTCTAACCCTAACCCCAACCCCAACCCTAACCCTAACCATATCCTAACTATAACCTAACCCTAACGCAAACCCTATTCTAACCATAACCCTAAACCTAAACCTATTCTAACAGTAATCCTAACAGTAACGCTAACCCTAATCCTATCCCTAACCCCAACCCCAACCCTAAACCTAAACCTATCCTAAGCCAAAACATAACATTAACCATAAACCTAACAGCAACCCTAACACTAACACTAAACCTAACCCCTAACCCTAACTCTAAAATCTAACCCTAACCCTAACCCTAAACCCTAATCCTAACCCTAGCCTAACCCTAGCCCTACCCCTAGCATTCGCCATAGGCCCAACCCTATCTTTAGGTCTAACCCTACCCCAAACATTAACCCTAACCCTAAACCCTAAACTCTAACCTAAAACTAACCCTAACCCTAACCCAAAACTAATCCAAAACCTAACCAAAATCCATAAACCATAAGCCTACACTTACCCCTACCCCTACCCTAACCCTAACCAAACCCTAATCCTAACACTAACGCTAACCCTAACACCAACCCTAACCCTAACACTAACCCTAAACCTAATCCTAACGCTAACCCTAACCCCAACCCTAACACTAACCCTAACACTAACACTAACCCTATCACTAACCTTAACCCTAAACACTAACCCTAACCCTAAACCCTCACGCCTAACCATGACCCTAACCTGGCCCTAGCCATAGCACTAACATTAGCCCTAGGCCTAAGCCTATCCTTGGGCCTAACTCTAGCCCCTACCCTAACCCTAACCCTAATCCCTAAATCCTACCCTAAAAGCCCTAACCTAACCCTATCCAAACCCTAATCCTCCTAACCCTAACCCTAACACTAACCCTACCCTAACACAGGCCTAAAATGCCTAACCCTAACCCTAACCCTAACCCAATCTTACCCTAACCCTAACTCCAGCCCATACCCCTACCCTTAACCCCTAACCCTAACCTTAACCCTATCCCTAAACTCTAACCCTAACCTTAAACACTAACCCTACCCTAACCATAACCCAAAGCTAACCCTAACCCTAGCACCTAAACCCTAATCCTAACCCTAACCCCAATCCCAACACTAACCCTAACCATACCTAACTCTAGCCTACCCTAACCCTAACCCTATTCTAGCCCTAACCCTAAACCTAAACCTCTTCTAACCCTATCCCTAACAGTAATGCTAACCCTAATCCTATCCCTATCCCAAAACCCAACCCTAATCCCTAACGCTAACCCTAACCCTAACCCTAACCCTAAATCCTAACCCTGCCCTAACCCTAACCCTAGCCTTAGCCTTATCCCTAGCCCTAGCACCAGCACTAGCCCTGTGCCAACCCTATCCTTGGGCCTAACCCTACCCCCTACCCTTAATGCTAACCCCTCCCTAAACCCTACCCTAAAACTAACCCCTAACCCTAAACCAACCTAAACCCTAACCCTAAGCCTAACCCCAACCCAAACCCTTACCCTTACCCCCCTGCCCTACACCTCCTACCCTAACCCTAACCCTAACATTAACCCTAACTCTAACCCTAACCTAACCCTAAACCCTAACCCTAACACTAACCCTAACCCTAACCCTAACTCCAACACATGCCCCTACCCCCTACCCCTATCCCCTAAACCTAACCTTAACCCTATCCCTAAACCCTATTCCCTAACCCTAACCCTAAACACTAACCCTAACCCTAGCCATAACCCAAACCTAATCATAACCCTAAACCTAACTCCTAACCCTAACCCTAACCCTAACCCTATCCTTAAACCATAATCCCTAACCCTCCCTTAACCCTAAACCTAATCATAACCCTAACCCTGAACCCTAACCCTTACAGTAATCCTAGCCCTAGCCCTAGCCTTAGCCTTAGCACTAGCACTAGCCCTAAAGCTCTCCTAGCCCTAAACCTAACCCTAACCTCTCCCTAAATCCTGAACCCTAACACTAACCCTAACCCTAACCCATCCCTAACCCTAAGCCTAACACAAACCCCAACACATACCCCTACCTCTAACACTACCACTACCACTAACCCCTAACCATAAGCTTGACCCAAATCCTAACCCTAAACCTAACCCTAACCCTAAACCTTAAACCTTAACCCTATCCGTAACCCAACTCTAAACCTAACCCTACCTAACCCTAAAACTAATCATAACCCTAAACCTGAACCCTAACCTAACACTAACCCTAGCCCTAGCCCTAGCCCTACCCTGGCACTATCCCTAGACCTAACCCTCTCCCTAGCCCTAACCCAAACCATAGCCATAACGATAAACCTAAACATAACCCTAACATTGAACCCTAACCCTAACCCCTAACCCAACCCTAACCTTACCCTAACCCAAACCCCAACACATACCCCTACAGCTAACCCTACCCCTAACCCCTAACCTTATCCCTGACCAAAACCCTGACACTAAACCCTAACCCTAACCCTAACCCTAAAGCCTAACCTAACCCTAACCCTAACCATAACCCCTACCCCTAACACAAACCTTAACACTAACCCTAAGCCCTAACCCTAACCCTAAACCTAACCTTAACCCCTAACCCTAACCTTAACCCTAAACCTAACCATAACCCTAATCCTAAACCTAAACCTAAACACTAACCCTAACCCTAAACATAACCCAAACATAACCCTAACCCTAACCCCTACCCTAACCCTAACCCTTACCCCATCCGCAACCCTAAAGCAAACCGTACCTTAACACTAACCTAACCCTAACCCTAACCCTATTCTAACACTAACCCTAAATCTAAACTTCTTCTAACCCTAACGCTAACAGTAGTGCTAACCTTATTCCTATCCCTAACCCCAACTCCAACCCCTAAACCTAAACATATCCTGCCCTAAACCTAAACCTAACACTAACACTAACCGTAACCCTAACACTAACTCTAAAACCTAACCTTAACCCTAACCTAAACCCCTAACCTAACCCTAACCCTAGCCCTAGCCCTAGCACTAAACCTGGGCCTAACCCTATCCTTAGGCCTAACCCTACACCTACCTTGAATCCTAAATCAAACCCTAAACCCTAAACCTAAAACTCAACCCTAACTCTTACCAACCCTAAACCTAACCCTAATACTAAACCCAACCCATACCCCTACCCTTACCCCTACCCCTACACCTAACCCTAATCAAACCCTAACCATAAACCTAACACTAGCTCTAACCCTAACCCTAACCCCAACCCTAAAACTAAGCCTAACACTAACACTAACCCTAACACTAACCCTAACCCTAATCAATCCCTAACCCTAACCTTGAACCCTAACCCTAAACCCTAACCCTAACACTAACCCTAACCCAATCCTAACCCTAACCCTAACTCCAACACATGCCCCTACCCCTACCCTTATCACCTAACACTAACTCTAACCTTATTCCTAAACCCTAATCCCTAACCCTATCCCTAACCCGAAACACTAACCCTAACCCTAACCATAACCCAAACCTAACCATAAACCTAACCCTAACCCTAAACCTAACCCTAACTCCTACCCATACCCCTACCCCTACCTCTACACCCATACGCTAACCCTAACCCTATCCCTAAACACTTATCCCTAACCCTAACCCTATACACTAAGCCTAACCCAAAACATAACCCAAACCTAACCCTAACCCCTAACCCAAACCCTAACCCCAACCCCAACCCTAACCTTAACCGTACCCTAATACTAACCTAAATATAACCTAACACTATTCTAACCCTAATCCTAAATCTAAACCTCTTCTAACCCTAACACTAACTGTAACGCTAACCCTAATTCTATCTGTAACCCCAACCCCAACATTAAACCTAAACCTACCCTAACCCTTTAACCTTACCCTAACACTAACACTAACCCTAACCATAACCTCAAACCCTAACCTTAACCTTAAACCTAACACTAACACTAACTCTAATCCTAAACCTAACCTAACCCTAACCCGAACCCTAACCCTAAACTCTAATCCTAACACTAACAATAACCCCATCCTAACCCCTAACCTTAACTCAAACCCATGCCCCTACCACTACCCCCTATCCCCTAACTCTAACCCTAACCCTATCCCTAAACCTAACCCTAACCTAACCCTAAACCTAATCCTAACCCAACCCCAACCCTAACACTAACCCTAACCCTAACACTAACACTATCCCTAATCCCTAACCCAACCCTAACCCTAACCCTAACCTAACAATAACCCTAACCCTAGTCTAGCCCTAGCCCTAACCCTAGCACTAGCCGTAGTCCTAACCCTATCCTTAGGTCTAACCCAACCCCTACCCTTGGCCTAAACCTAAACCCTAAACTCTAACCATAAAACTAACCCTAACCCTACCCAAACCTAACACAAAACCAACCCTAACCGCTACCCATACCCCTACACTTACCCCACCCCCTACCCCTAACCCTAACCCCAACCCTAACACTAACCCGAACCCTAACTCTATTTTAACCCTAGCCCTAAACCTAAACCTACCCTAAACCAAAACCTAACCCTAACCGCAACACATACACCTACCCTTACCCCTACCTCTGCCCCCTACCCTAACCCAAACCCTAACCCTAACCCTAACGCTAAACCTAACACTAACCCAAACACTAACACTAACCCTAAACCTAATCCTAACCCTATCCCCAACCCTAACACTAACCTTATCCCTAACCCTAACACTAAACCCTAACCATAACCCTAACCGTAACCCTAACCCTAACCATAACTCGTCTAACCCTAACCCTAAACCTACACTTACCCCTAACCCTATCCCTATCCCTAACCTTAACACAACCCTAATCATAACCCTAGCCCGAACCCTAACCCTAACTCTCTAACAGTAACCCTAAAGCATTCCCTAACCCTTACCCTACCCTTAATTCTAACCCTAACCCTAACCCTAACCCTATCCCTAAACCCTAATCCATAACCTTAACCCTAACCCTAACCGTAAACACTAACCCTAACCCTTACCATAACCCATACCTAACCCTAACCCATAACCCTAACCCTAACCCCAACCTGATCCCTAACCTCAAGTGTACCGTAACTGTAACCTAACTCTAACCCTAACCCTAACTCTAACCCTAACCCTATCCCTAACGTTAACCCTTACCCCAACCCTAACACTAACCCTAACTCTAACACTAACACTAACCCTAACCCCTAACCCTAAAGCTAAACCTAAACTCTAACCCAAACCCTAACACTAACACTAACCCTAACCCTAACCCTAACCCTAAGCTTAAACCCTAACCGCAACCCTAACCTAAATACTAACCCTAACCCTATCTAAAACCTTGAAACCTAATCCTACCCTAACCCAACCCTAACCATAATATTGGGGTTAGTGTTTTGGGTTAGGGTTAGGTTAGGAATAGGGTTTAGGAATAGGGTTAGGGTTAGTGTTTAGGGGTTAGGGTTACGGTTAGGTTTAGGCTAAGGGTTAGGGTTAGGGGTTAGTTTTAAGTTATGGTTAAGATTTAGGTTAGTGTTTAGGGTTAGGGTTAGGGTTAGGGATTACGGATTAGGAAATGGGTTGGGGTTGGGTTACGGGATAGGTGTAGGGGGTAGGTGTATGGGTTGGACTTAGGTTTAGGTTTAGGATTGGTTTAGGGTTAGTTTTAGGGTTAGGGTTTAGGGTTAGGGTTAGAGTGATGTTAGGGTTAGGGTTAGGGTAAGGGTTAGGTTTTAGGGTTAGGGATAGGGTTAGTGCTAGTGTTAGGGTTAGTGTTAGGGTTAGGGTTAGAAGAGGTTTAGGTTTAGGGTTAGGGTTAGAATAGGCTTAGGGTTAGGTTAGAGTTAGGGCACGGTTAGGGTTAGTGTTGGGGTTGGGGTTAGTGTTAATGTTAGGGTTAGGGGTTAGGGTTAGGATTAGGTTTGGTTTATGGTTAGGGTTAGGGTTTCTGTTTAGTGTTAGGGTTAGGGTTAGGTATTAGGGTTTAGGGAAAGGGTTAGGGTTAGGGTTAGGCTTAGGGTTAGGTTTAGGGTTAGTGTTAGGTTTAGCCTTAGGGTTAGGTTTGGGGTTGGGGTTGGGGTTGGGGAAAGGATTAGGTTTAGGGTTAGGTTTAAGGTTAGGGTTAGAGTACGGTTGGGGATAGGGTTCGAAGAGGTTTCGGTTTAGGGTTAGGGGTAGAACAGGGTTAGGGATAGGGGGTTAGGGATAGGGATGTACAGTTAGGATTAGGGTTGGGGTTGGGTTTGGGGTTAGGGTTAGGGTTAGGGTTAGCATTACTCTTAGGTTTAGGGTTAGAAGTGGTTTCGGTTTAGGGTATGATTTAGGGTTAGGGTTAGGGGCTAGGCTCAGTGTTAGGGTTAGGGTTAGGTTTAGGGTTTGGGGTTTAGGGTTAGGGTTAAGAATAGAGTTAGGGTTAGGCCGAGGGATAGGGTAAGGCCTAGGGCTAGTGCTAGTGCTAAGGCTAGGGTTAGGGATAGGGTTAGTGGGTTAGGGTTAGGGTTAGGGTTAGGGTTAGGGATAGGGTTAGGGTTAGATTAAGGGTAATGGTTAGTGTTACAGTTAGCATTAGGGTTACGGTTAGGGTTGGGTTAGGTTTAGGTGTAGGGGTATGGGTAAGTGTAGGTTTTAGGCTTAGGGTTAGGGTTAAGGTTGGGTTATGGTTATGGTTAGGGTTAGGGTTAGGGATAGGGTTAGGGGTTAGATTAAGGGTAATGGTTAGTGTTACAGTTAGCATTAGGGTTACGGTTAGGGGTTGGGTTAGGTTTAGGTGTAGGGGTATGGGTAAGTGTAGGTGTTCGGGTTAGGGTTAGGGTTAGGGTTAGGTTTATGGTTAGGGTAGGTACAAGTTTAGGGATGGGGTTGGGGTTAGGGATAGATTTAGGTTTAGGGTTAGGTTTAGGGTTAGGGTCAGTGTACGGTTGGGGTTAGGGTTCGAAGACTTTTCGGTTTAGGATTAGGGTTAGAATAGGGTTAGGGATAGGGTTAGAGTTAGGGTACGGTTAGGGTTATGGTTGGGGTTGGGGTTAGGGTTAGGGTTAGGGTTAGCATTACTCTTAGGTTTAGGGTTAGAAGAAGTTTAGGTTTATGGTATGATTTAGGGTTAGGGTTAGGGGTTAGGCTTAGGGTTAGGGTTAGGTTTCGGGTTTAGGGGTTAGGGGTAGGGGTAGCGGTATGTGTTGGGATTTGGGTTAGGGTTAGGTTTAGGGTTGGGTTAGGGTTATGGTTAGGGTTTAGGGTTGGGGTTAGGGTTAGGGTTTAGGTTTAGTGTTAGGATTAGGGTTAAGGTAGGGGTTAGTTGTTAAGATTAGGGTTAGGGTTAGGGTTAGTGTTAGGATAAGGGTAGGGTTATGGGTTGTGGTTAGGTTTAGGGTTAGGGTTAAGTTTGGTTAGGTTCAGGGCTAGGTTTAGGAATAAGACTAGGACTAGTCCTAGGTCTAGGGCTAGGGCTAGGGCTCAAGCTAGGTTTAGTGTAATGGTTAGGCTTTAGGTTTAGGGTTACGGTTAGGGTTTATGGTTAGGGGGGTTAGGGTTAGGGTTGGGTTTGGTGTTAGGGTTAGGGTTAGCGTTACTGTTAGGTTGAGTGTAGAATAGGTTTAGGTTTAGGATTAGCATTAGAATAAAGTTAGGGTTAGGTTTAGTTTATTAGGGTTAGGGTTAGGTTAGGGATAGAGTTAGGGTTTAATGTTAGGATTAAGGTTTGTGTCACGATTAGGAGCTAGGTTTAGGGTTAGGTTTAGGGGGTTAGGGGGAAGGGGCAGGGGTAGGGGTTTTGGTTAATGTTAGGGTTAGGGGTTAGGATTGGGTTAGGGTTAGTGTTAAGGTTCGGGTTTAGGTTTAGGGTTAGTGTTAGGGTTAGGGTTAGCTTTAGGGTAGTGTTAGGGTTAGGGTTAGTGTTAGGGTTAGAATTAGTGTTAGTGTAGTGTTTCGTTAGGGTAAGGGGTAGGGGTAGGGGTAAGGGTAGGGGTATGGTTTGGGGTTAGGTTTAGGGTTTGGGTTAAGGTTGTGTTAGGGTTAGGGTTAGGGTTAATGGCAAGGGTAGTGTTAGGCCTAAGGATAGGGTTAGGCCTAGGGCTAGTGTTAGGGCTATGGCTAGGGCTAGGCTAGGGTTAATGTTAGGGTTAGTGTTTAGGGTTAGGGTTAGGTTTACGTTTTAGAGTTAGGGTAAGTGTTAGGATTAGTGTTAGGGTTAGGGTTATGGTTTAGGGTTAGGGTTAGGATTTAGGGTTAGGGTTAGGGATAGGGTTAGTGTTAGGGTTAGGTTAGGGTTAGGTTTAGGTTTAGGGTTATTGTTAGGGTTAATGTTAGTGTTAGGGTTAGCGTTAGCGTTAGGGTTAGGGTATGGTTAGGGTTAGGAGTAGGGGTAGTGGTAAGGATAGAGGTATGGGTTGCGGTTAGGTTTAGGTTTTGGGTTAGGGTAGATTTAGGGTTAGAGTTAGTTTTAGGGTTAGAGTTTAAGGTTTAGGGTTAGGGTTAAGGGTAGGGGTATGGTTAGACCTAAGGATAGGGTTTGGCCTAGGGCTAGTGCTAGGGGTAGGGCTAGGGCTAGACTAGGGTTAGGGTTAGGGTTCAGGGTTAGGGTTGGGGTTAGGTTATAGGGTTGGGGTTAGGGTTAGGTTTAGTGTTAGTGTTAGGGTTGGGGGTTAGGTTTACGATTAGGTTTAGGTCTAGGCTTAGGGTAGGGGTTAGGTTTAGGGTTGGGGTTGGGTTTAGGGATAGGATTAGGGTTAGCATAACTGTTAGGGTTAGGGTTAGAAGAGGTTTAGATTTAGGGTTAGGGTTAGGGTTAGGGTTAGGGTTAGGGTTAGGGTTAGAGTTAGTTTTGGGTTATGTTTAGGGTTAGGGTTAGTGTTTAGGGTTAGGGTTAGGGATTAGGGTTTAGGGATAGGGTTAAGGTTAGGGTTTAGGGTTAGGGGTATTTGTATGGGTTGGAGTTAGGTTTAGGGTCAGGATTGGGTTAGGGTTAGTGTTAGGGTTAGGGTTTAGGGTTAGGGTTAAGGTTAGATTAGGGTTAGGGTTAGTGGTAGTGTTAGGGTTAGGGTTAGGTTTAGTGTTAGGGTAAGGGTTTAGGGTTTAGGGATATGGTAAAGGTTGGGGTTAGGGTTAGGTTTAAGGGGAGGGATAGGATTAGGGGTTGTGTTTAGGGACAGGGTTAGGGTTTGGGTTAGGGCTAGTGTTGGGTTAGGCATAGGGTTAACGTTACAGTTTAGGGTTTAGGTTTAGGGTTAGAGTTAGAGTTAGGGGTTAAGGTATAAGGCAGGGTTAGAGTTATGGTTAGGGGTTAGGGTTAGGGTAAGTGTTAGGGTCATGGTTAGGCTAGGGATTGGGTTAAGACTAGGGCTAGGGATAGGGCTAGGGATAGGGTTAGGGTTAGTGTTTAGTGTTATGGTTAGGGTTAGAGTTTAGGGTAGGGATAGGGATAGGGGTTAGGGTTAGGGTTAGGGATAGGTTAGGGTTAGGGTTAGGGATTATGGTTAGGGTTATGGTTAGGGTTTAGGGTTAGGGTTAGGAAAGTGTTTAGGCTTAGGATAGGTGTTAGGGTTAAAGTTAGGGTTAGTGTTAGAGTTAGGACTAGGGCTAGGGTTAGGGTTAGGGTTAGGGTAGGGGTTAGGGTTACGGTGAGGGTTAGTGTTTAGTGTTAGGCTTAGGGTTAGGGTTAGGCAAAGGGTTTAGGCTTAGGATAGGTGTTAGGGTTAAAGTTAGATTAGGGTTAGAGTTAGGACTTGGTCTATGGTTATGGTTGGGTTAGGGTAGGGTTAGGTTTACGGTTACTGTTAGTGTTTAGTGTTAGGCTTAGGCTTAGGGTTGGGGAAAGTGTTTAGGCTTAGGATAGGTGTTAGGGGGATTAGGGTTAGGTTGTAGGGCTAGGTTGGGGTTAGGGTTAGGGTAGGGTTCGGGTTTAGGGTTTCGGGATAGGATTAGGGTTAGGGTTAGGTTTAGGGCTAGGGATAGTTTTAGGGCTAGGGCTACTGCTAGGGCTAGGGCTAGGGCTCTGGCTAAAGTTAGGATTAGTGTTAGGGTTTTATATTAAGTTTATGGTTAGGGTTTAGGGTTAGGGTAGGGTTGGGGTAGGGTTGGCGTTGGGTTTGGGTTTAGGGTTAGGGTTAGCGTTACTATTAGGTTTAGTGTTAGAAGTGGGTTAGGTTTAGGGTTAGGGTTAGAATATGGTTAGGGCTAGGGTGGGTTAGGGTTAGGGGTTGTGGTTAGTGTTAGGGTTAGGGTTAGTGTTAGGGTTGGGTTAGGATTAAGGTAAGGGTTAGTGTTTAGTGTTAGGTTTAGGGTTAGGGTTATGGTTTTGGGTTTAGGAATAGGGTTCAGGTTAGGAGTAGCGGTCTGGTTAGGGGCAGGGTTAGGGTTAGGGTTAGGGTTATAAGAGTTAGTGTTAGGGTTAGGGTTAGGGTTAGACAGAGTTAGTTTTAGGGTTAGGGTTAGGGGTTAGGGGTTAGGGTTAGGGTTTAATATTAGGGTTAGGGTTACGGTTTAAGGTTAGGGTTAGGGTTAGCGTTTAGGGTTAGGTGTAGGTTTAGGGGTTAGATTAGGGTTAGGGATAGGGGTAGGGATAGGGTTAAAGATATGTGTGTGTTAGGGTTAGGGTTACGGTTGTGTTAGGGTTATGGTTAGGGTTTAGGGACAGGTTTAGGGTTAGGGTTAGGGTTAGGGATAGGGTTAGGTCTAGGGCCAGTGCTAGGTATGGGGCTAGGTCTAGAGCTAGGGTTAGGGTTAGGGTTAGGGTAGGGTTAGGTTTAGGGTTGTGTTTGGGGTTGGGGTTGGGGTTAGGATTACCATTACTGTTAGGGTTAGGGTTAGAAGAGGTTTAGGTTTAGGGTTAGGGTTAGAATAGTGTTAGGGTTAGGGTTAGGGTATTAGGGTTAGGATTAGGGTTTAGGATTTGGGGTTAGGGTTAGGTTAGGTTTAGGGTTTAGGGTTATGGTTAGGGCTGGGGCTGGGGTAGGGCTAGGGCTAGTGCTAGGTCTGGGTTTATGGCTAGGGCTACGTTTGGGGTTAGGGTTAGGGTTTAGTGTTAGGGTTAGGATTAGGATTAGGTTTGGGGTTAGGGTTATTGTTAGTGTTTAGTGTTAGGGCTAGAGTTAGGGTTAGGTTTAGTGTTAGGGATACTTTTAGGGCTAGGGATAGTGCTAGGGTTAGGGTTAGGGTTTAAGTTTAGGGTTAGGGTTAGGGAGAGGGTTAGGGTAGTGTTAGGTTTAGGTTTGGGGTTGGAGTTAGTTTTAGTATTAGGATTAGCGATACTGTTAGGTTTAGGGTTATAAGAGGTTTAGGTTTAAGGTTAGGATTAGAATAGTGTTAGGGTTAGGGTTAGTGTTAGGGTTGGGTTAGGATTAAGGTAAAGGTTAGTGTTTAGTGTTAGGTTTAGGGTTAGGATTATGGCTTCGGGTTTAGGAATAGGGTTCAGGTTAGGAGTAGCGGTCTGGTTAGGGGCAGGGTTAGGGTTAAGGTTAGGGTTATAAGAGTTAGAGTTAGGGTTAGGGTTAGGGTTAGACGAGTTAGTTTTAGGGTTAGGGTTAGGGGTTAGGGGTTAGGGTTCGGGTTTATTATAAGGGTTAGGGTTTGGGTTTAAGATTAAGGTTAGGGTTAGGGTTTAGGGTTAGGTGTAGGTTTAGGGGTTAGATTTGGGTTAGGGATAGGGGTAGGGGTAGGGTTAAAGATATGTGTGTGTTAGGGTTAGGGTTACGGTTGTGTTAGGGTTATGGTTAGGGTTTAGGGACAGGTTTAGGGTTAGGGTTAGTGTTAGGGATAGGGTTAGGCCTAGGGCTGAGTGCTAGGTATGGGGCTAGGTCTAGAGCTAGGTTAGGGTTAGGGTTAGGGTAGGGTTAGGGTTAGGGTTGTGGTTGGGGTTAGGGTTAGGGGTAGGGTTACCATTTCTGTTAGGGTTAGGGTTAGAAGAGGTTTAGGTTTAGGGGGTTAGGGTTAGGGGGTATTAGGGTTAGGATTAGGGTTTGGGATTTAGGGTTAGGGTTAGGTTAGGGTTAGGGTTTGGGGTTAGGGTTAGGGCTGGGGCTGGGGTAGGGCTAGGGCTAGTGCTAGGTCTAGGTTTATGGCTAGGGGCTACGTTTGGGGTTAAGGCTAGGTTTAGGGTTTAGAGTTAGGATTAGGATTAGGATTAGGTTTAGGGTTAGGATTATCGTTAGTGTTTAGTGTTAGGGCTAGATTTAGGGTTAGGTTTAGTGTTAGGGATACTTTTAGGGCTAGGGCTAGTGCTGGGGTTAGGGTTAGGGTTTAAGTTTAGGGTTGGGGTTAGGGAGAGGGTTAGGGTAGGGTTAGGTTTAGGTTTGAGGTTGGAGTTAGGTTTAGTATTAGGATTAGCGTTACTGTTAGGTTTTGGGTTATAAGAGGTTTAGGTTTAAGGTTAGGATTAGAATAGTGTTAAGGTTAGGGTTAGGGTATTAGGGTTAGGGTTAGTGTTTAGGATTTAGGGTTGGTGTTAGGTTAGTGTTGGGGTTAGGTTTAGGGTTAGGTTTCGGGTTAGGGTTAGGGTTGGGTTAGGGTTAGGGTTTAGGGATTAGGGGTTAGGGTTAGGGGTTAAGGTTAGGGTAGGGGTGAGGTAGGGTTAT
>CAKJTW010000693.1:0-25220 GCA_917880005.1 Nanger dama
TCATTTTCTAAATGTTGAGCTTTAAGCCAACTTTTTCACTCTCCTTTTTCACTTTCATCACGAGGCTTTTTAGCTCCTCTTCACTTTCTGCCATAAAGGTGGTGTCCTCTGCATATCTGAGGTTATTGATATTTCTCCTGGCAATCTTGATTCCAGCTTGTGCTTCTTTCAGCCCAGCATTTCTCATGATGTACTCTGCACATAAATTAAATAAGCAGGGTGACAATATACAGCCTTGACTTACTCCTTTTCCTATTTGGAACCAGTCTGTTGTTCCATGTCCAGTTCTAACTATTGCTTCCTGACCTGCATACAGATTTCTCAAGAGGCATGTCAGGTGGTCTGGTATTCCCATCTCTTGAATTTTCCAGAGTTTATTGTGATCCACACAGTCAAAGGCTTTGGCACAGTCAATAAAGCAGAAATAGATGTTTTTGTGGAACTCTCTTGCTTTTTCCATGATCCCGCGGATGTTGGCAATTTGATCTCTGGTTCCTCTGCCTTTTCTAAAGTTAGCTTGAATATCTGGAAGTTCACGGTTCACGTATTGCTGAAACCTGGCTTGGAGAATTTTGAGCATTACTTTACTAGCATGTGAGATGAGTCCAGTTGTGCGATAGTTTGAGCATTCTTTGGCATTGCCTTTCTTTGGTAACCTTACTGTTGACAAAAAAGGCAACTATATATAGGGGAGCAGACAGCCTCTTCAGTAAGTGGCGCTGGGAAAACTGGACAGCCAGCTGTGAAAGAATGAAACCAGAGCATGTCCTGACACCATAAACCAAAATTCACAATGGATTAAAGACCTAAATATAAGGTCATGCTGTATAAAATTATACAGGAAAACATAAGCAGAAGATACTTTGATGTAAATCGCAGCAAGATAATTTTTGACCCACCTCCTAGAGTAATGAAAATAAAAACAAAAATCTTGAAAGCTTTAATGAATAGTACCTTCCTACCTCATGGTCCTGAATCAGCATATTTTTTCCTCAATTTCACTTCTGGGTTTTTATTAGAAAAATATCAAACAGACTACATGGAAAACATATATGCACTCCTATATTCATCATAGTGAATATGATCTCCTGTGTCTCTGAATCTAAAGTTATTCTGGGCTCCTTTTTCCCGCTGCCCTCTTTTGTTGCAGTTTTGAAGGCTTCAAGACATAAACTGCTAAACATTTGCTACCTATACTTTTAAGATTCAAATTCACAGACTTCTTCAAGCTTGTAGGCTAATTTTCCCCAGGTTGTAGGTAACAGAGGCAAGTGCCTCTGAAAGTCAGGACAGTGGAAGCAGACAGGCAAAAAGAAAAATGAGAGTTTCTAAGGATGATACAAATTCACCTGATATTTCTGCCTGATTTATATAAGAAAAAGTTATGATGAACATTTTCAGGTTAATGTGTATTAGTAAACACTGATGAAGCCCGTGGCACCAAAAGAGGAACTCTTGAGGGAATGAATCCTCACCACAGTAATGAGTCAGTCTTGCTGTCCATGTGTGGGCCTGTGACCCCAGAGCTCATTTCAGGAGCCATCACTGAGCAATGGTCAGGCTCAGCCGCTTGCTGTGAACTTGCAGCAATACACAGGTCACAACTTTCCTGTGCTGTGAAAAGTAATCAGAGAAACGTAGCTATGATTTTCCTATGCTTTATAATCTCAGGATTTTTACAGTATTTCCCAGTTTCTTCTGTAGATTGTGCTTGAGACCGATATTTTCCCAGTGAGAATTCCCAGAAAGTCATAGCCTGTTATTTTTTTCCAAAAGAATCTATGTGGGGGCTCTTTATGACAGACAATTTTATTGTTAAAAAGGATTTTACTGGACTCCCCTTTGGCCTCTATGTCATCTAAAAGTGAAAGTCACTCAGTCCTGTGCAATCTTTGCCACCCATGGACTATACAGTCCATTGAGTTCTCCAGGCCAGAATACTGGAGTGGGTAGCCATTCCCTTCTCCAGGGGATCTTCCCAACCAAGGAGTAGAACCCAGGTCTCCCGCATTGCAGGCAAAATTTTTTCCCTTGAGCCACAAGGGAAGCCCAAGAATTCTGGAGTGGGTAACCTATCCCTTCTCCACCAGATCTTCCTGAGTTAGGAATCAAACCGGGATCTCCTGCATTGCAGCCAGATTCTTTACCAATTAAGCTATCAGGGAAGCCCCTATGTCATCTAGGTTTTTTTTTTTTTTTTTTTCTCCTGATGGCTCAGTGAGTAACGAATTCACATAAAATGTAATGCAGGGGACACATGAGACATGGGTTTGATCCCTGGGTTGGGAAGATCCCCTGGAGGAGAAAATGACAACATACTCCAGTATTCTTGACTGAAAAATTCAATGGACAGAGAACCTTGATGGGCTACAGTCCAAAGGGTCCCAAAGAGTCAGACCCGACTAAGGACACATGCACTGTGCACACCAAACAAGTATTTGAGAAACTTTCTCAAAAATTCTAAACCCTCCAGAGCAATAAGTTTTTAACTCCAATGTATCCGATTAATTCAAACTGCTCTTACTCTAAAGAATCTGTGGTCAACATGGGAAGCTATTAAGTGAAGTGAAATTTGGAAATTAAGGCAAAAATCTCTTAAATGTTCCCATTAAAGAGCTGTAACTTCCTAGACAAGCTGCTCATGTTGGTGGTAGGAATGGAACAGACAGGAAACTGAATGAGAGCGTGGAATTGTCGGAGAAGGAGAGGAAAGGGAGCAGCGTGGTTTCAAGTCTCACTAGACTCCTTTGATACAAGTTCCTCTAATGTGTGCACACACACACATATACACAACACACAAGTGTGCATATATATATATATATATATACACAAAAATATGTATATATGTATGTATGTGTGTGTGTTTCATATATATGTCTTTACATATTTCATTCTGGTGAAGTCACACCATGGTTTACACTTGTTATCCATGAAGTTGTTGTTTGGAAATAATTGAACTCCCCAAATATGAATTCCATTTCTTCATTTCATGAACAATATAATAGTCCTAACTTCACTGACCCATCCAGGCTCATCACCCACTAGATGTAATTGTCTGTCTGAATTTGCCTGCATTCGCTCTGTGACACTTCCTCAGAAAGCAGAGTCCTTCAGTTTCCATTTTCCAACACGGAACATTCAGTCTCCCCCAACTACCACTGACTGCACTGAGATAGCCCTCTAGTCTCTGATAGGTATTCTCAACCTCATCTGAACTAAAATTCTTTCACGTTTTATTCTTTTTATTCAGTTCTGCATGAAATTTTTTCCTTCAGAATATTTTTATTTGCTTATTTTTTGTTTTGTTCTTCTGTTTAGGTTACACACTATTGTTTTTTTCTTTTTATGTCTGTAACTCCACACACAAAAGCTGTTGGTGGTTTTTCTCTAAGACTCTATACCTAGTCCTCATTCCTGCATATGACCTCATGCCCTTTTATTCTATTATTCAATATGTATGCACAGTGGAAATATTGATGCTAGGTTGTGGAGTTAATGATTATGTCATTGTTTTGTACACGATTGACTAGAAAATAATAGACAATTTGGGAAAGAAATATGATATTGTTAAGTTTGGGCAACTATCTCTTCAGGTTTTCTTTATTATACTGTGTTTGCATTCTAGTCCTGAAAACGTTTTTCTATTTATTCAGTGATGGGCCATGACACTTCATTCACGGAAGGTTACTAGATGAAAAAATTTATTTATTCTTAAGTTTTGATTGGAATATTCTTGATTTTCAAGGTTGTGTTAGTTTCTCTTGTACAGCCTGGTGAATCGGTTATATAAATACATGTATCAACTCTTTAAAAAAAAATTTTCCCCATGCAGGTTATTACAGAGTATAGAATAGAATTTCCCATGCTACACAGTAGATCTTTATTTATAAAAGTTTTATGCATAAGAATGGGTGTATGATCATCCAGATCTCCACTTTATCCCTCCCACCCTCCACCCCATTTCTAGCACTTGGTAACTTTAAGCTTGCATTCCTCTGTGTCTTTCTTTTGTAAATAACCTCAGTTGTACCATTATTTTCAGAGTCCACATATGGTCAATATCACATGATATTTATCTTTCTTTTTCTGACTCAGTCTTTTCTCTCCTGAGTTCACCCTGGACAGAGAACCACCCTCAGGGCCTCACACAGGAAGAGGCAGCGGGTGGGCAGATGCAGTGCCAGGGAACCTGCAGGGTTCAGGCGCCAGTGAAGCTCCTGAGAGCCTCGATGAGGCCGCAGCCCCGGAATCCCCACGGACCCCCTCAGGCTCAATGGTCCAGCACCCCTATTTCCAACACTGACTCTCGCCAAGACCCACACATGGTGCCGTGGATCTGAGTTATTTTCTGACCTCGGGCCATGTCCATCAGGAGACAGTATCCTCAGGATGGCCCGGATTCCGGGGCCCCGTCAGGCACTTGCAGACAAAACGATCTTGGGGTTCCCTGGAGCAGCCGGTCCACACACGTCCTCCTGACTCCATACTGGGCCTGTGGATTACTGGGCAGACAGAAGCCAAGATCCTTCCCAGAAACGCGGGCTCTGAGCCCTGCCCCCATGTGCACTTGGCGTCCCTCCAGAGCCCCCAGAGGGGATGTCCGAGCACCTCCAGCCCGGCGCCCCCTTGGGAGGGTCCCTGAGTGACAAGGCCGGAGCTCACTGACCACCAGGACGACCTAGGCTCAGACCCCGGCAGACCAGGTTCTACTGAAAGACACACTGCTCTCAGGGAAGGCAGGTCTCTGTGGAAGGAGGTGGCTCCATCAGCGATGATGCCAGAAAAAGGACACTGTCTACGGTCTTCCTAGGACTCCAAATGCCCATCTCCAGGTGGAAACCTTGACCCAGAGTTGGAGTTGGGCTGCTTGTCTCCAGCCCTGCTGTTCAGAGGGGCCTGAGGACCGCTTTCTGCTCTCCCTCCTGCTGTGGTGGCCTTGGAATTCTGGGCTGTAGGAGTTCAAACTCTGGAGCTGAAGCCTTTATATACTATTTTGGATTCAATATTTTTCTGTAGCAACACTTACATTTTTTGCTAGATGTTTATTTTTAAAAGAGAAAAATTAGTAATGGTGATTTCAAAACATCACACTTGTATCATCTGAAAGGCTCACATTGTGAATGGTAATTTTCTGACTGAGAATGTTATCCAAGGGAGAAAGAGAAAAACCAGGTCAATTAATGGCATTTCCATGTCCTCAGAGAGAAAGTCTCTCTATTCAATGAGTTAGTGCAGTTTCCCATCTCCAAAGAAAGACAGAGCACAAACCACAAAGAGGTCAGAGTGACTTTTCTAGGAAGAACAAATGTTACTAGTATCACTACAGCATATAGAAACACTTCCAATCACATAGAGAAACTAAAGCAAAAGCAAGAGAGGTATATTATAAACTGTGAAGTCTGATTTAATGTCAGCCTTTTGATACTTTTCAGTTTCCCAGGAGGCTCAATGGCAAAAAAAAATCTGCCTGCTAATGCAGCTGACAGGAGATTGGGTTTGATCTCTGGGTCAGGAAGATCCCCTGGAAAAGGAAATGGCAACCTCCTCCAGTATTCTTACCTGGGTAAGCCCACGGACAGAGGAGCCTGGCAGGCTATAGTCCATGGAGTCACAGAGTCAGACACAACTGAGCATGCACGTACTCTGTAATCTTGATACTTTTTTCAGGACTCACCCAAAACATTATTTTTATCTTTCAGTAGAAACTTTTTCTTGTGTACATTCCTTAAACGCATGGAACATGCAGATGGCACTTTGCTATCATATGGATATTTATTGGGGGTTTTCTCTACCCATTACATTTTCAAAGGTCCAAAAATTTGATAGCAATTCATCAGTGAATATAAGAAATTTCAAAAGGATGTTCCGGATAACCATGTTCATATATCTCTTGCCTTTCAGTTACTTCATATTGATCTAATATTTAGATTCCATGTAAGATCCTTATAATACACAGAAGAACTGTACAAAAAAGATCTTCACAACCCAGATAATCATGATGATGTGATCACTAACCCAGAGCCAAACATCTTGGAATGTGAAGTCAAGTGAGCCTTAGAAAGCATCACTATGAACAAAGCTAGTGGAGGTGATGGCATTCCAGTGGAGCTCTTTCAAACCCTGAAAGATGATGCTGTGAAAGTGCTACACTCAATATGCCTGCAAATTTGGAAAACTCAGCAGTGGCCACAGGACTGGAAAAGGTCAGTTTTCATTCCAATCCCAAAGAAAGGCAATGCCAAAAAAATTCCACACAATTGGACTCATCTCACATGCTAGTAAAGTAATGCTCAAAATTCTCCAAGCCAGGCTTCAGCAATATGTGAACCGTGAACTCCTTGATGTTAAAGCTGGATTTAGAAAAGGCAGAGGAACCAGAAATCAAATTGCCAACATCTGCTGGATCATGGAAAAAGCAAGAGAGTTCCAGAAAAACATCTATTTCTGCTTTATTGAGTATGCCAAAGCTTTTGACTGTGTGGATCACAATAAACTGTGGAAAATTCTGAAAGAGATGGGAATACCAGACCACCTGACATGCCTCTTGAGAAATCTGTATGCAGGTTAGGAAGCAATAGTTATAACTGGACATGGAATAACAGACTGGTTCCAAATAGGAAAAGGAGTACGTCAAGGCTGTATATTGTCACCCTGCTTTTTTAACTTATATGCAAAGTACATCATGACAAACCCTGGACTGGAAGAAACACAAGTTGGAATCAAGATTGCCAGGAGAAATATCAATAACCTCACATAAGCAGATGATACCACTCTTATGGCAGAAAGTGAAGAGGAGCTAAAGGGCCTCTTGATGAAGGTAAAAGAGGAGAGTGAAAAAATTGGCTTAAAGCTCAACATTCAGAAAATGAAGATCATGGCATATGGTCCCATCACTTCATGGGAAATAGATGGGGAAACAGTGGAAACAGTGTCAGACTATTTTGGGGGCTCCAAAATCACTGCAGATGGTGACTGCAGCCATGAAATCAGAAGACACTTACTCCTTGGAAGAAAAGTTATGACCAACCAAGATAGTATATTCAAAAGCAGAGACATTACTTTGCCAACTAAGGTCCGTCTAGTCAAGGCTATGGTTTTTCCAGTGGTCATGTATGGATGTGAGAGTTGGACTGTGAAGAAGGCTGAGCACCAAAGAATTGATGCTTTTGAACTGTGGTGTTGGAGAAGACTCTTGAGAGTCCCTTGGACAGCAAGGGGATCCAGCCAGTCCATTCTGAAGATCAGCCCTGGGATTTCTTTGGAAGGAAAGATGCTAAAGCTGAAACTCCAGTACTTTGGCCACCTCATGCAAAGAGCTGACTCATCGGAAAAGACTCTGATGCTGGGGGGGATTGGGGGCAGGAGGAGAAGGGGACGACCGAGGATGAGATGGCTTGATGGCATCACAGACTTGATGGACGTGAGTCTGAGTGAATTCCAAGAGATGGTAATGAACAGGGAGGCCTGGCGTGCTGTGATTCATGCAGTCGCAAAGAGTCGGACACGACTGAGCTACTGAACTGAACTGAACTGAAGACAATTTTAATCTTTTTCGTCAATTCTTCCTGATTTTACAAATAATAAATATTCTTTGTGCAATGAATAATAGATTCAGTTATAGTACAGAGAAAATGAAAAACCAGCAATGGCACCTTTGGGAATATAAAATCTTACCATATTATGTTTTCAAAATATAAATTATATCTAATTTAAACTTTCCTCTTTTTCTCAGACATTATTTCAGTTTTCAACTCACTGAACTTCATTCCCTTCCCCTATTCCATATCAGGTAAGGCAAAGATCGCTGCAAGAGGGCTTGCTGTGATGGAACAAGCTGAGTCACTGCGATTCCTAGATGGAAAATCATAGTCTCTTTTCTCACTTGGCTTCCCAGGTGGCGTTAGTGATAAAGAACCTGCCGATGCAGGACACCTAAGAGCTGAGGATTCAGTCCCTTGGTTGGGAAGATCCCCTGGAAGAGAGTGTGGTAAGCCATTCCAGTATTCTTGCCTAGAGAATCCCACAGACAGAGTAGTCTGGTGGGCTATGGTCCATGGGGTCGCAAAGAGTCTCACACAAAAGCACACACACATTCTCATGTGTTACTGTTGAGATTACTGGTTGCTGTAATTAGTGCTATCGTATAGTTTGTGAAATGAAGATATGAAATTCAATCCTGAGGAGTTCAGTTATTTCCAGACAATAACTTCTGGCTATCTTGGTCACAGCAGTATGTGGTATTTTGAGGAGCTTGTGTACCCTGGCTGAAAAATAGAATGTGAAGGACTGCTGATTCTAAGGAAATATCACCAAATGAATGCAGGCAAATTAAGAAAGGCAAGTAAATCCAATGGGTGATAGGTCTAGATGGGTCAGTCAGTCAGTTCAGTTGCCCAGTCATTTCTGACACTTTGCAGGCCCATGAATCGCAGCACGCCAGGCTTCCCTGTACATCCCAACTCCTGGAGTTTACCCAAATTCATGTCCATCGAATCAGGGATGCCATCCAGCCATCTCATCCTCTGTCATCCCCTTCTTCTCCTGCCTCCAATCCCTCCCAGCATCAGGGTCTTTTCCAATGAGTCAACTCTTCCCATGAGGTGACCAAAGCATTGGAGTTTCAGCTTCAGCATCAGTCCTTCCAATGAACACCCAGGACTGATCTCCTTTAGAATGGACTAGTTGGATCTCCTTGCAGTCCAAGGGACTCTCAAGAGTCTTCTCCAACACCACAGTTCAAAAGCATCAATTTGGCACTCAGCCTTCTTCACAGTCCAACTCTCACATCCATACACGACCACAGGAAAAACCATAGCCTTGACTAGACGGACCTTTGTTGGCAAAGTAATGTCTCTGCTTTCGAATATGCTATCTAGGTTGGTCATAACTTTCTTACCAAGGAGTAAGCGTCTTTTAATTTCATGGCAGCAATCACCATCTGCAATGATTTTGGAGCCCAAAACAATAAAGTCTGGCACTGTTTCCACTGTTTCTCCATCTATTTCCCATGAAGTGATGGGACCAATGCCACGATCTTATTTTCTGAATGTTGAGCTTTAAGTCAACTTTTTCACTCTCCTCTCTCACTTTCATCAAGAGACTTTTTAGTTCCTCTTCACTTTCTGCCATAAAGGTGGTGTCATCTTGGTGGTGTCATCTAGATAGTTAGGTGCTATTAAAACTATAATATAGTTCATTAAATGAAGATATGAAATTCATACTTGGATAGTTTATTCCAAAACAAAATCTTCATGCATTATGAAAGTAAATGCATGGTGAGACTTTTATCAGAGGTTGGCTTGTGGCAATTGGATTAAGTAGGTTTCAAAGTTTGAATTCAATCATTGTTCCTGATGTATTTCCAAGTCTGTAAAATCTAATCATGTGCACCTATGCCTTTTCATGGAGTTGATAACCCCATCACTTGGAAGAAATGGGTGTGGTCATTGGAGAATATAAAGCATCCAGCTCAGTCTCTGGAGCTGAGAGCTGTGGTGTGTGGAGTTGGCTGAGTTGTGAAGACTTTTGAAAGTTTCTGCCACCAGCAGTGGAACACCTAAATCCTGAACTGAATTTGACAGTTACCTACTGAAAAAGAGTGGAAATTTTTATTAACTACAACCGAAGGTGAGTTCTGATCAAGGTACAATGAAATTCTGATATGTTCAGTTAAAAATAAAACTTTAATGGCAGTCACACAAAAGCTAGTTGTGTTTATTCTGTCAGTACTATCTATGTTTGAGCATTTCCTCAAGCATTGATTCCATGTGGGATTTGCTGACAAGTAACTTATCTTTACCCACACTATATCAAGTAACCTCCTTGTAAAATGTGGGTAAAAGTAGAAAATTCATAAATATTGTTGAGATGATGAAAGCAGTTAATCCATAAGAAAGGATTTAATTCAATGCTGAGAAATACTAGGCAACACATAATAAGTTCTCATATTATTGTTTTAAAATTATCATGGTCATTGATGTTATCAGTCTATAAATGATTATATATATTCATGCTGACTATTGTTTCCTGATCATTGTGATACTTGAACATTCACCAGTTGAAAATATGACATGTTCTGATGTTATGAACAGACTCCAGGAAAACTTGTTTTCCTGAACTAGAAATGACATTTTTTTTTTCTTCTTTGTGTGTTGAAAGGAATCATTTTGTTATTTAAGTTGGAAGCAAGCTCTGAGCCTCAGATTGAAGCCAACATTGATTGTATGAAGTTCAAATTCTTTGTAAACAAATTTCTTTGTCTTTAGAAAAGCACTTCTGTCACTTTGACAGAAGGAACTGAGGCCATGAGGAGAGGGGGTGTGCTAGTGTGGGTTCCAGTCAGGGAGCTGTGGAAGTCGAGAGAGAGACAGACTGAGGTTCTGTGTGTGCTTCTGTCAGAATCAGCTAATAAAGTAACTCGGAAGTCATCCCAACTCTTACCCTCCATTCTAATATTTAGGGGGCTTCCCAGGTGGTTCTGTGGTAAATATTCCACTCACCAATGCAGAAGATGCAGGAGACATGGGTTCAGCCACCGATTTGGGAACATCCCTTGGATAAGGAAATGGCAACCCTTTCCAGGATTCTCACCTGGGAAATCTCAAGGGCAGGCGAACCTGGTGGGCTATAGTCCATGGCTTATCAACAAGTCAGACAGGGCTGAGCACACTCACACTAATCTTTAAGCTTCTCCTTGTATTAATAATTTTAGTATGATTGAAATCCTGGTTTATTTTAAACAAAAAAGTTGCTAAGGACTCATTGTATTTCATCTTTTGTATAATAGTTCAAATCCAAGGTGTATATAGTCACCATTTCTAGGTTTGTTCTGGAGAGGTAAGTAAATAGGGAAATTAGAATTCAAGACAGGGCTTTGTCCAAAGGATTTATTTTTCCTGATGAGGGCAGAAGAAAGACTTTTTCTCTTACTCTCTCATTTCTTTCTTTAATTTTCAGAAACATGGATTCAGACACACTGCAGGTCTTCCAGAGTGAGCTCACCTGCTCCATCTGCATGGACTGCTTCCTGGACCCCGTTACCATAGACTGTGGGCACAGCTTCTGCCATCCCTGTCTGAGCCTTTGCTGGGAAGAAGGCCAGACCCCAAGGAGCTGCCCTGAGTGCAGGAGACTATCAGAGAGGCCCGATTTCAAAACCAATATTGTCCTCAAAAGGCTGGCTTCCCTTGCCAGACAGGCCAGAGCTGATCATGACCACAGCTCTAAGGACCAGATCTGTGTGATACACCAGGAAGCCAAAGGCCTCTTCTGTGAGGCTGACCAGACCCTGCTCTGTGGGCCCTGCTCTGAACGCCCCGAGCATGCAGCTCACAGCCACAGTCCAATACACAGGGCTGCTGAGGAGTCCCGGGTAGGTAACAGCTCTAGAGCAGTTTGGAATCTAGATGCTCCTAAGTCAGAGAGGAAGATGAGGATGCTACGAATGTGATGGGGATGGACATAGTGGAGGTGGGATTTCTGAATGTGGATCTTCACATATAATTGTGTCCTTTCAGTGTTATTGCCCAATTGTCCACACGTGTGGAAATGCAGCATCCTGGGGCAGATGGCAGCACCAGGAACAGAGGCTTCTGATGGGAGCTTGAGGCTTTCTTAGTCAGGCTATATTAAAGTGTGAGACTTAATTTTTTTAGGAAATAGATTCCATTATTGTAAAGTTCCCCCAGTTCTCTAGTATTTACTTCTGTGACTTTGATATCCAGTATTAGTATCAAATTAGAGTAATGTGGAGAACTGTGACCACAGCATTCTATGCAAGATTTCCATGTAACCAACAACTGCCTTTCTTCATCATGAACAGGATGAAATTTATGGTGTCATCTTCTGGGTCACTAAATCTCATGGATATTTTTCAGGAGAAACTTATGAAGAGAATGAGAAATTTATGGAAACTGAGAGAAGAAATGAAAATCAGTCTGAATCAGGAAGCTAATAAAACTCAGTCATTTGTGGTAAGAATAAAAATGTTCCTATTTATTTGTATAGACATTGATATAATTCTAGATTTTAAGTCCATCTACATTCCCATTAAAGAATATTTGTCTCTTCCCTGGAAAAGTAATAGTTTAAAATGACTTACTGGTAATAATAATTAGAACAAGCTAATGCAAGTTGCTTTCAACAGTGTGTTGAAACACAGAGACTTTTCTCTGCAGACAAAGATCTGTATAGTCTAAGGTTATGGTCTTCCCAGTGTTCATGTATGGCTGTGAGAGCTGAACCATAAAGAAGGCTGAGTGCTGAATAATTGATGCCTTTGATCTCTGGTGATGGAGGAGACTCCTGAGAGTCCCATGAACAAGAAAATCAAACCAGTCAATTTTAAGGGAAATTAACCCTGAATACTTGTTGGAAGGACTGATGCTGAAGCTGAAACTCCACTATTTTGGTCATATGATGCGAACAGACAGTTGATTGGAAGAGTCCCTGATGCTGGGAAAGATTGAGGGCAGAAGAAGAGGGTGTCAGAGGATGAGGTGGCTGGACAGCATCACCGATGAAGGACCATGAACTTGGGCAAACTCCGGGAGATGGTGAGGGACAGTGGAGCCTGGCATGCTGCCGTCCATGGGGTCACAAGGAGTCAGACACGACTGGGCAACTGAACAACAACAACAAAAATGCAAGTTAGCTCAAAGAAAGCTAGTAAATAGGAAAATCAAGGCATGAAAAGTATTCTTAGGCCAAATTTTGAAGATCTGAATAAACTTGCTCAGACATGGATAGTAAGATGACATAGCACTAAGAGTGACTCTGAAGGAGAAGATAAAAATATAGTATTACCTAGAGGAAAAATAGAGCATATTTTATGAACTGTGGTAGATGGGGTTTATCTCATAAAAGAATATTTATAAAAAGAGTAAGGAGCAAGGGAAAAAGAATATTCCAGTAAGAGGGGAAATAATTGATGGAGTAAGAACCCTGAAAAATCCTCCTAGGAAGGGAACCTGGGACCCTTTAGATGGTTTGATTTAAACAGGGAAAGAGAATAGGAATTCAGAGAAAGGACGGACAAGAGGACCAGCAAATATTCAAGACCATTAGATGTATGAGACAGAAAGTTTGTAAAAAAAGGTACTCAATGATATTAGGGAAATAATATTCAAGGCTTTCTTTTGAATGTGAGCATAAGTAATGCTTTGAATTCACGATCTCTTCAGAATTATGTGGCCTTAAGGAAGACCATGATTACAATTCAATATCAGATGATGCCTCTGTTGCTTCATGAGGACAAAAAACTGCATCTGGAGGCCCTGGAGCAAGAAGCCAAGGAGATTTGTCAACAACTCAAGGAGAGTATGTTCAGAATGACTCAACAGGGAGAAATTCTGAGAGAAATGTACAGAGAGCTGACTGAGATGTGCCACAAGCCGGACATGGAACTGCTTCAGGTGAGAAAGGAGGGTCCGTCCTCAGAGAGAGAAACACTCTTCTAGACAAGCTGCTGTAACACTAAAATGTTACCTCATATACAGTTAGTCTTAGCTGAGGGATGGTACTCCTTGACTCCCATTATATTTCTCAAATCCCTCTCTCATCATATCCTGGTAATCTTTGAAATATTTTTGCCCTTTTCCTAGCTCACATAGGACCAGATTTTCCAATGTGGTCAGGAGTTCGATCCAGACAGATGATCCAAAATCAGCAAAATCCTGTGACCAGGGGACAGTTAGCTTTCTTGGAGTAAATCTCAATATATGTTCTGCTAAACCCTTATCACCCTCCATTGTCTCACACTTCCTGGAGACACTGAGGTTTTGCCAGTTTTCTATGCAAAATTGTTAGAAATGGTCGTCCGTTCCAATGGATTCTATAAATCCTTATGGGTCCCTGTTTTGCTTTAATTGTTATCATAGATGGTGAGATCTCTTTGGGAGTATCATGGAATCCTAGATGTGGCTGTATCATTGCACACACTCTTCCCGGCCTCCTTCCTTCCTTGATGTGCCCTGAGGAAGCCCATTATGTTTTAGTTTAAGCTCTGTTATTAAGATAGCTTCTGACTGTTCCTTAGAAGGGAATTAGAATGTAGTACCTTTTCAACAAACAGAAGTAGGAAAGAAGATATAAAGGGACAGAAATCTCATGAATAATCTTGTCTTTTTTTCCTTGCAGTCCTTGGGAAGTGTCCCTTATTGCAGGAGTGAGTCAGTGCTACTGCACCTGCCCCAGCCTGTAGCTCCTGAGCTCAGTGTGTGGCCCATCCCTGGACTCATAGACTGGCTCAGACAATTCCAAGGTAACAGGCAGCCCTCTGGTTGGGGAGCTGAATGTGTGTCTCTGTTCATGTTCTTTCTGAGACTTTCCTCATTGCCCAACCTGTGGACTTATTTTGGGAACTTTTATAACCAAATTTACCCTTAGAGTAGACTTCCTGTAGCTCAAATGGTAAAGAAACTGACTGCGAGGCAGGAGACCAGGGTTCGATCCCTTGGATCGGAAGTTCCTCTGGAGAAGGAAATGGCAACCCACTCCAGTATTCTTGCCTGGAAAATTCCATGGACAGAAAAGCCTGGCAGGCTACAGTCCATGGGGTCGCAAAGAGTCGGATGTGACTAAGTGACTAACAATACAGCCTTATAGTAGAATAATACAGTGTTGGGCTGGTCAAATAGTTCTTCTGGCTTTTTGCCATAAGATCTTAAAAGGAAGAAATTTTGGCAAACTCTGTGTATATACAGTTGCTTTTTTCCTAGATACCAGTGTTTTTCACATATATATCTGGTATCTAGGGGAAAAAAAGAAAGTAAATAATGGGAAAAGATAATTGTCCAACTGCAGGCTGGCATGCTGTTGATTATTTCCTTGAAATCTGTAAGTCTGTCTGTACATTCGGTCCATTCCAAGTTTTAGGGAAGGGAGGTTATCACTGGTTATGAGATATTTGGAGAGTATTAAGTTGGTATATAAAAGTATTTGTAATAAATTCAAAACATATTTTCTGGACATTGAACAAAATCCTCTCTATGATCAAGTGTATTACAAACAAGCATAATATGAAATTATATAGTTTATTAGCAAGATTGTCAAAGTAAGCTGGCAACTTATTTTAATAGATTTATGCTTCTTTTGTTTTTCAAGGTATAATAGCAGAAAATTCTCACAAAGAAACTACTTCAAAAAATATGACTTTTAAAAAATTTTAGCTTAATCTTTAATTCTTTGATGAAATCCTTGTCAGGAAAAGTGATCACTCCTTTGAAGTTATCATTAATATTATATTTATTATTGACATTTTCTAATGATATGGGTAAACTACCTTTTTTTCTGATAGTGAATTTTATTTCATTGCCTATTTCAAATGTTCCAGGGAAAATAATGTCCAAAACTAAGCAGTAGGTCTCCTAGATAAAAATCATGTTTTCTCCCATTTGGTCTGGCTCAAATCTTCTTATGAAGACAGACAAGAATATCTTGGATTGCACTTTTGCATTCCTCATGCTCTCTTGCTGTCCTGCCTCCAAGTTCTACTCATAAGCTAAGAAACTCAGACACTGTATAAAGCTCACGCCCAGCAGGAATTTAAAACACCATTCGTTAATATAATTTTGTTTCCTTTTTCCTACAGTTTACATTGAGTTGCATAATGAAAAAGTCACTCATCACTTCCCTGTGTTTGAAGATCTGAGATGTCTGCTGGCTGATCCTGATGGTCCTGATGTCAACCACACTCCACCAAGATCTCAATATTTTCTTTCCTGGGGAGTTGAGTCATTCACTTCTGGTCAGCACTACTGGGAGGTGGATGTGGAGGGCTGTTGCAACTGGGCCATTGGACTTTGTAATGACTCCTGGGAAAGGAAAAGTGACATGGCCCTTGACTCCAAGGGAATTTTTCTACTTCTTTGTATCAAAGAGAACAGTCAGTACAGTCTCTTTACCTCATTCCCACTGTTATCACAATATGTCAAAAAGCCTCTGGGCGAGGTGGGGCTCTTCCTGGATTATGATGGTGGAATCCTGAGCTTTCTCAATGTGGCCAATAGTTCCCTCATTTGTAGTTTCCTCTACTGCTCCTTCTCATCACCACTCAAGCCATTTCTTTGCTATAGATACCCACGATCAGAGGGCACACTCTGACCCCAGGTGTCAGGAATGTGACTAATTCAGGTTGTTAAGTAAGCGCCCACTTGACTTTTTGAAACTTCACCTTTCTTTATGAAATGCATTGATTTTTTTTAAGTTTGATATGTTAAGTGTATAAATTTATTTGTTTTCATGAAATAAAATATCTCCTGGAGTACTATGCAGTCATTATTCTATGTCCTGTATATTCACTGGTTTCTAGTCTCCCTGGAGATCAAAGAACACCTGCCATGCTTTCCTAGCTTTGTGTGGTGAAGCAAGAACACAGGGTTCTTTTGTTTGGCAGACTTGGAATTCTCATCTCCCTGCTATGCATTTCTAACATCATTTTCCTTCATCATGTCTCTGTTTCAAAATCATTATTCATAGATATATTGTTAAAGTTACCAGACTAATTAAAATCATCTTGTTGGATAGACTCAGAACATCTTATATTTTTCTTTGCAAAGCTGCTGCTGCTGCTGCTGCTAAGTCACTTTAGTCATGTCTGACTCTTAGCGAACCCATGGACTGCAGCCCACCAGGCTCCTCCATCCATGGGATTTTCCAGGCAAGAGTACTGGAGTGGGGTGCCATTGCCTTCTCCATTTGCAAAGCTAACAGCCTAATACTGGCCATCCCATCCAGTTTACCAGTTATAAGAAGGTTTGTCTTTTTATGTACAGATAAATTCCATACACATAGCACAAACATAAGTGCCTTAAATATATCTGACTGAGTTAATAGAGATACTACATCATATATAAAAACATAATCTACAAATTTCAAAAAGCTTATTGAGCTGGAGAAATCTATCTCCCTGGCTTCAGAATATACTACAAACTGCAGCAATCAGGACAGTATAGTACTGGCACACACACAAAAAAAGAAAGAAATATAGACCAGTGGAACAGGATAGAACTTCCAGAGAAACCCACACATGCGGTCTATTTATCTTTGACAAAAAGGCAACAGTATAGAATGGAGAAAAGACAGCCTTTTCAGCATGTGGTGCTTGGAAAACTGGACAATTATATGCAAAAAAATGAAATGAGAATACTTCCTTTACCATGGACATATGTGCTAAGTCGCCTCAGTCATATCCAACTATGGATTGTAGCTCTTCAGGCTCCTCTGTCCATGAGGGTTCTCTAGGCAAGAATATTGGAATGGGTTGCCCTGTCCTCCTCCAGGGGAACTTCCCCACCCAGGCACCAAACCCACATCACTAATGTCTTCTGCATTGACAGGTGTGTTCTTTGCCACTAGCGCCACTTACATAAAAATAAACTCAAAATGGATTAAGGACCTAAATGTAAGGTCACACTCCATAAAATTCAGAAGGAAGACATAGGCAAAACAGGCTTTGATGTAAACTGCAGCAAGGTCTTTTCGACCCACCTCCTGGAGTAATGAAAATACAAATATTTACAAATGGGAGCTGATTAAACTTAAAACTTTGTACACAGAAACTTCCCTTGTGGTCCAGCATTTGAGAGTCCCTATTGCATTCAGGGGATGAGGATTTGATTCCTGTTCAAGGAAGTAAGATTCCCCATGCCTCAGAACAACTAAGCAGGAGCCACAGCTACTGAGCCCACATGCTCTGAAGCCTGTGCACCACTACCATCGAGCCTTCAGGCCACAACCAGAGACTCTGTGTGTCGCAGTAAAAGATCCTGAATGACGTAAAGGAGATCCCATGTACAGCAACTAAGATCTGGGGGAGCTAAATAAATAAGTAAATATTTTTCAATATTTTTGTACAGCAAAGAAAACCATAAATAAGACAAAAACACAACCTTAAGAATGGGAGAAAACATTTGCAAACTAAGCAACTGACAAAGGTTTAATGTCTAAAATATATAAGCAGCACATGCTGCTCCATATCAAATGATGAAACAACCCAATCAATAAATGAATGATTAATATGTGTCTTGGGGTGTTTAGCTTTGGGTTTATCCCATTTGGGACTCTCTGGGATTCATGGACTTGGGTGGCTATTTCCTTCCCCATTTTAGGTAAGTTTTCAACTATTATTTCCTCAAGTATTTTCTCATGGCCTTTATTTTCGTCTTCTTCTTCTAGGAGTTCTATGATTCAAATATTGGGGCATTTAACATCATCCCAGAGGTCTCTGAGGTGGTCCTCGTTTCTTTTAATTCTCCTTTTTTTCTCTCTGCTTAATTAATGCTGATCAAACACAAAGAGCAAATATTAAAAGCAGTAAGAGAAAAGCAACAAATAACACACAAGTGGATTTCCACAAAGATAACAGGTGAAAGATTCAATAGAAAGCCTTCAGGCTAGAAGGGAATGGCAGGATATACTTAAAGTGATGAAAGAGAAAAATCTACAACCCAGATTACTATACACAGTAAGGATCTCATTCAGATATGAAGGAGAAATCAAAAGCTTTATGAACAAGCAAAAGCTGAGAGAATTCAGCACCACCAAACAAGCTCTTCAACAAATGGTAAAGGATCTTCTTTAGACAGGAAACACAGAAAAGGTTTATAAACTTGAACCCAAAACCACAAAGTAAATGGCAACAGGATCATACTTATCAATGATTACCTTAGATGTAAATAGGTTGAATGCCCCAACCAAAAGACAAAGACTGGCTGAATACATACAAAACTAAGACCCCTATATATGCTCTCTACAAGAGCCCCACCTCAAAATAAAGGACACATACAGACTGAAAGTGAAGGGCTGAAAAAGATATTTCACACAAATGGAGACCAAAAGAAAGCAGGAGTAGCAATACTCATATCAGATAAAATAGACTTTAAAGTAAAGGCCATGAAAAGAGACAAAGAAAGACAATACATAATGATCAAAGGATCAACCCAAGAAGATATAACAATTATAAATATATATGCACCCAACATAGGAGCAATGCAATATGTAAGGCAAATGCTAACAAGTATGAAAGGGGAAATTATCAATAACACAATAATAGTGGGAGACTTTAATACCTTACTCACATCTATGGATAGATCAGTTCAGTTCAGTCGTTCAGCCCTGTCCAACTCTTTGCAACCCCATGAATCGCAGCACGCCAGGCCTCCCTGTCCATCACCAACTCCCAGAGTTCACTCAGACTCACGTCCATAGAGTCAGTGATGCCATCTACCCATCTCATCCTCTGTCATCCCCTTCTCCTCCTGCCCCAAATCCCTCCAAGTGTCAGAGTCTTTTCCAATGAGTCAACTCTTCACATGAGGTGGCCAAAGTACTAGAGTTTCAGCTCTAGCATCATTCTTTCCAAAGAAATCCCAGGGCTGATCTCCTTCAGAATGGACTGGTTGGATTTCCTTGCAGTCCAAGGGACTCTCAAGAGTCTTCTCCAGCACCACAGTTGAAAAGCATCAATTCTTCGGCTCTCAGCTTTCTTCACAGTCCAACTCTCACATCCATACATGACTACTGGAAAATACATAGCCTTGACTAGACAGACCTTAGTCGGCAAAGTAATGTCTCTGCTTTTGAATATACTGTCTAGGTTGGTCATAACTTTTCTTCCAAGGAGTAAACATCTTTTAATTTCATGGCTGCAATCATCACCTCCAGTGATTTTGGAGCCCCCAAAAATAAAGTCTGACACTGTTTCCACTGTTCCCCCATCTATTTTCCCATGAAGTGATGGGACCGAATGCCATGATTTCCGTTTTCTGAATGTTGAGCTTTAAGCCAACTTTTTCACTCTCCACTTTCACTTTCATCACTAAACAGCAAATTAGCAAGGAAACACAAACTTTAAATGATACAATGGAACAGTTAGACTTAATTGACTTAATTAATATCTATAGGACATTTCACCCCACAACAATGATTTTCACCATTTCTCAAGTGCACAAGGAAATTCTCCCAGATAGATCATATCCTGGGCCATAAATCTAGCCTTGGTAAATTCAAAAAAATTAACATCATTTCAAGCATCTTTTCTGATCACAATGTGGTAAGATTAAATGTCAACTACAGGGGGAAAATGACTAAAAATACAAACATATGGAGGCTAAAAAATATGCTTCTGAATAACCAACAAATCACAAAATAAATCAAAATATACATAGAAACGAATGAAAATGAAAACATGACAATCCAAAACCTATGGGATTCAGTAAAAGCAGTGCTAAAGGAAAGGTTCATAGCAATACAAGCTTACCTCAAGAAACAAGAGAAAAAATCATATAAATAACCATACTTTACACCTAAAGCAACTAGAACAAAAAAGCACTGAAGAACCCCAGGGTTAGTAGAAAGAAATAAATCATACAAATTAGGGCAGAAATAAATGAAAAGAAGCAAAAGAGACTAGAAAAATCAACAAACCTAAAAGCTGGTCCTTTGTGAAGATAAATAAAATAGACAAACCATTAGCCAGACTCATCAGGAAACAAAGGGAGAAGACTAACATTTAAAAAAAAAATAGAAATAAAAATGGAGAAATCACAACAAACACAGAAATACAAAGGATCATAAGAGACTACTATTAGCAACTATATGCCAATAAAATGGACAACTTGGAAGAAATGGACAAATTCTTAGAAAAGTATAACCTAACAAAACTGAACCAGGAAGAAATAGAAAATCTTAACAGACCCATCACAAGCATGGAAATTGAAACTGTAATCAAAAATCTTCCAACAAACAAAAGCCCAGGACCAGATGACTTTACGGGTGAAATCTACCAAAAATGTAGAGAACAGCTAACAACTATCTTGCCCAAACTCTTCCAGAAAATTGCAGAAGAAGGTAAACTTCCAAACTCATTCTATGAGGCCACCATCACCCTAATGCCAAAACCAGACAAAGATGCCACAAAAAAGAAAACTACAGATAAATATCACTGATGAACATAGATGCAAAAATCCTCAACTAAATTCTAGCAAACAGAATCCAACAACATATTAAAAAGATCATACATCATGACCAAGTGAGCTTTACCCCAGGGAAGCAAGGATTCTTCAGTATTCACAATCATTCAATGTGATACTCCACATTAACAAATTGAAAGATAAAAACCATATGATTATCTCAATAGATGCAGAGAAAGCCTTTGACAAAATTCAACATCCATTTATGGTTGAAAACCCTCCAGAAAGCAGGCATAGAAGGAACATACCTCAACATAATAGAAGCCATATATGATAAACCCACAGCAAACATTATCCTCAGTGGGGAAAAATTGAAAGCATTTCACCTAAAGTCAGGAACAAGACAAGTATGCCCACTCTCATGACTACTATTTAACCTAGTTTTGGAAGTTTTAGCAACAGCAATCAGAGAAGAAAAAGGAATAAAAGAAATCCAGATTCAAAAAGAAGTGAAATTCTCACTGTTTGCAGATGACATGATCCTCTACATAGAAAACCCTAAAGACACCACTAGAAAATTACTAGAGCTAATTAATGAATATAGTAGAGTTGCAGGATATAAAAGTAACACACAGAAATCCCTTACATTTCCATATACTAACAATGAGAAAACAGAAAGAGAAATTAAGGAAACAATTTCATTCACCATTGCAACAAAAATAATAAAATATTTAGGAATAAATCTACCTAAAGAAACAAAAGACCTATATATAGAAAATTACAAAACACTGATGAAAGAAATCAAGGAATGACACAAATAGATGGAGAAATGTACCATGTTCACGGATCAGAAAAACCAATATAGTGTAAATGAGTATACTACCCAGAGCAATCTATAGATTCAATGCAATCCCTGTCAAGCCACCAATGTTTTTCAGAGAACTAGAACAAATAATTTCACAATTTGTGTGGAAATACAAAAAAAAAAAAAAAAAAAAACTCAAATAGCCAAGGCAATCTTGTGAAAGAAGAGTGGAACTGGAGGAATCAACCTGCCTAACTTCATATATACGACAAAGCCACAGTCATCAAGACAGTATGGTACTGGCACAAAGACAGAAATATTGATCAATGGAACAAAATAGAAAGCCTAGAGATAAATCCATGCACCTATGGACACCTTATCTTTGACAAAGGAGGCAAGAATATACAATGGAGACAAGACAATCTCTTTAACAAGTGGGGCTGGGAATACTGGTCAACCACTTGTAAAAGAATGAAACTAGAACACTTTCTAACACCACACACAAAAATAAACTCCTCAAAATGGATTAAAGATCTGAACGTAAGACCAGAAACTATAAAACTCCTAGAGGAAAACATAGGAAGAACACTCTCTGACATAAATCACAGCAGGATCCTCTATGACTCACCTCCCAGAGTTGGAAATAAAAGCAAAAATAAAGAAATGGGACCTAATTAAACTTAAAAGATTTTGCACAGTGAAGGAAACTATAAGCAAGGTGAAAAGACAGCCTTCAGAATAGGAGAAAATAATAGCAAATTAAGCAGCTGACAAATGAGGTGAGATGAAGTCGCTCAGTCGTGTCCGACTCTTTGCGACCCCGTGGACTGTAACCTACTAGGCTTCTCTGTCCATGGGATTCTCCAGGAAAGAATACTGAAGTGGATTGCCATTTCCTTCTCCAGGGGATCTTCCCAACCCAGGGATCGAACCTGGGCCTCCTGCATTGGAGGCAGACACTTTAACCTCTGAGCCAGCAGCCCATGTGGTTCAATACCAGAAAAATAAAGGACCCAATCAAAAAATGGGCCAAAGAATTAAACAGACATTTCTCCAAAGAAGACATACAGATGGCTAGCAAACACATGAAAAGATCCTCAACATCACTCATTATCAGAGAAATGCAAATCAAAACCACAATGATGTACCATCTTAGGGTTGTCAGAATGGCTGCTACTAAAAAGTCTGCAAACAATAAATGCCGAAGAGAGTGTTGAGAAAAAGGAACACTCTTACACTGTTGGTGGGAATGCAAACTAGTACACCCACTATGGAGAACAGTTTTTCCTTAAAAAAACTGGAAATAGAACTACCATACGACACAGAAATCCCACTGCTGAGCATACACACCAAGGAAACCAGAATTGAAAGAGACACGCATACCTCAATGTTCTTTGCAGCACCGTTTACAATAGCCAGGACATGGAACCAACCTGTATGTCCATCAGCAGATGAATGGATAAGAAAGCTGTGTTACATATATGCAATGGAATATTACTCAGCTATTAAAAAGAATTCATTTGAATCAGTTCTAAAGAGGTGGATGAAACTGGAGCCTATTATAAGAGTGAAATAAGTTAGAAAGAAAATCACCAATACAGTATATTAACGCATATATATGGAACTTATAAAGATGGTAATGATGACCTTATATGCAAGATAAGAAAAGAGACACAGACGGAAAGAACAGACTTTTGGACTCTGTGGGAGAAGGCAAGGGTGGGCTGATTTGAGAGAATAGCATTGAAACATATATATTATCATATGTGAAATAGATTGCCAGTCCAGGTTCAGCACATGAGACAGCGTGCTCAGGGCTGGTGCATTGAGATGACCCTGAGAGATGGGATGGGGAGGGAGGTGGAAAGGAGGGTCAGGATGGGTAACACATGTACACCCATGGCTGATGGGTAACACATGTACATCCATGTACACCATGGTTTTTTATGGCAAAGACTAGCACAATATTGCAAAGTAATTAGCCTCCAATTAAAAAAAAAAAAGATGCAGCTTTATATTCTAGAAGATCTGTAAGAGGAACCAAGATCTTCATTTCTGTGCAAACATTCCTGCACTGAGCTTCAGGCATGTGTTAGTACTGCTGGCAAAGAAAGACTGCACACTGAATCCAAAGACACAGTTCTTGTGTGTGAAGAAGGATATTCCTCTCAATATTTTGACCACTTTCCAAAGTTTTCTCCTTACATAGATGACTTCTAGGCAGAGTTGGTGTTTCTTGATGTTGAAGGTAGAGGTGTCTTGAGGTAGAATTAGCAGCCTTAAATGCTGCTTAACTTTCTGCATACTCAGATGAGTCTTTCAAATTCTCTGTCAGGTTTTCTTGTAAACTAGACACAAATTGTTGAGGAATAAATCAGAAACCTGACAGTGGCTTATGAAGCCCGTATCTGAGGTCATCCTTCTTAGCTGAAAGAAATAAGTAAAAGTTTATGACTGTTTAAGATATCTTCCCTAGGGGGAAAAAGACATGGGGATGTTATAGTAGACAAAGATTCTGTAGCTCTTCATTGGCTTAACTGTTGCCAGGGGAGAAGCTTTTCTTCCTGTTAGTTCTGCGCTCTTTGGAGGACGTGAGGGCGCCCTCTCCTGGCTTCCTGCCTCTATGTCATCTATAGTAGGTTTTCACACCAAACTATAAACTCGGTTTTTAAGAAACATTCTCAAGTTTCCTGAACTCTCATGGCAATAGCTTTTAACCCCAATGAAAAGTGAAAGTGTTAGTCTCTCAGTCATATCCGACTCTTTGCGACCCCATAAACTGCAGCGCGCCAGGCTTTCCTGTCCCTCAACATTTCCCGGAGTTTGCCCATGTTCATGTCCATTGAATTAGTGAAGCTATTTGACCACCTCATCCTCTGTCAAACTCTTCTCCTCCTGCCCTCAGTCTTTCCCAGCATCAGGGTCTTTTCCAATGAGTTGGCTCTTCACATCAGGTGGCCAAATTATTGGAGCTTCAGCACCAGTCCTTCCAGTGAACACTCAGAGTTTATTGCTTCCTTTTAGGACTGACTGGTTTGATCTCTTTGTCCAAGGGACTCTCAAGAGTCTTCTCCAGCGTCATGGTTCAAAAACGAACACTTTCTAACACCATACACAAAAATAAACTCAAAATGGATTAAAGATCTAAATGTAAGACCAGAAACTATAAAACTCCTGGAGGAGAACATAGGCAAAACACTCTCCAACATAAATCACAGCATGATTCTCTATGACCCACCTCCCATAATACTGGAAATAAAAGCAAAAATAAACAAATGGGATCTAATTGAAATTAAAAGCTTCTGCACAACAAAAGAAACTATAAGCAAGGTGAAAAGACAGCCTTCGGAATGGGAGAAAATAATAGCAAATGAAGCAACTGACAAACAACTAATCTCAAAAATATGCAAGCAACTCCTGCAGCTCAATTCCAGAAAAATAAATGACCCAATCAAAAAATGGGCCAAAGAACTAAATAGGCATTTCTCCAAAGAAGACTTATGGAT
>CAKJTW010000694.1:0-24934 GCA_917880005.1 Nanger dama
AGGGTTGGTCAAACTTTTTGATTTCTTGTATAAGCAGGCAGCTTGCAACTCCTTGATGCAGGATCATTTCCATTAGAATGTCAGCTAATCAAAGGTAACAACAGTATGGCATTTGTACTCTTAGACAATTTTCCAAGCCTGTTTCTCAGGAGCAGACGCAATATAAATAGAGAATGGGCTCAGAAGGCTCAAGAAAATGCAGAGAGAAATATACTGCCTATGACCCTGGAAATTGGGGCCTCTTGCAAGCCTGGAGTTCTCACATCTTTGAATCTAGACAGTTGCTGATAGATAGATGTCACCAAAACACTCTGTTTTTATGCCTTTCATTCATCTGGGAAGCGGAGTAACCCTGAGGACTATGGATGTGTGATTGCAAGTGCAGATTTAGGACAGAGTGCACTCCCTTGAGACTGTGGTCATGTGATCCAAATGCATGCTTTAGGAGGGTCACCATAGACACTGTGAATATGCTGCTCCAGGTATAGGGTCTAGGGAGGTGGGGTTACCCTGCTGGTTGGACATGTTTCCACAGGGCAGGATCACGAAGATAGGGTCATCCCGGATGCTGTGCCTGTATGACCCCAGGTACAGGGTCCGCAGATATGTGTCACCCTAGAGACTATGGAATGTGACCCCAGGTGCAGGATCTGGTTGGTGGGGTAAGCCTGGAGACTCTGTGACTCAAAGTGCAGGTTATAGGGAGGGTCTAACCGAGACTGTGGACATATGACCCCAGATACATGGTCAGCGAGATAAGGTCACCCTAGAGACTGTGAATATGTTACCTCAGGTGCAGGTTCTGGGAGGGGTTTACCCTGGAGACTGGTCATGAGAACCCAGAGACAGGGTCTGTAAGGTTAGATCATCTCAATACGTGGTCCTGACACCCTAGACCAGGGTCAGTGAAGTTGGGTCACCCTGAAAAATGTGGACGTGTGACCCCAAGTATATAATCTGGGAAGAATATTACCCTGGAGACTGTGGACATGTGGACACCAGGTGCAGGGTCTGGGAGGGGTGTCAAGCTGGATACTTGGACCTGTGAACCCAGGTGCAGGGTCTGGATGGAGTCACATATGAGACTTTGGATATGTGAACCAAGGTGCAGGGTCTGGATAGGGTCACATAAAAAGACTTGGATATGTGACCCCAGTACAGTGTCTGGGAAGGGTGTCACCCTGGAGCTATCCACTGTGACTCCAGGTTCAGGATTTTGAGAGGGTCACCTTTGAGACTGGACGTGTGACCACAGACACTTGGTGGGGGTGGGGGTGGAATCACACTGGTGAGTGTGGACAAGTGACACCAGGGACAGGACCTGGGAGGAGGGGTCGCCCTGGGGGCTCTGGACCTGTGACCCCAAGTGCTGAGTCATGGAGGGGGCTCACCCTGGGAGATGTGGAGGTGTGTTCCCAGGTACAAGGTCAGGGAGGATGTCAGCCTGGAAACTGCAGATATTTGACCCCAGGTACAGGGTCTGGGAGGGTGGCCACACTGGAGATTGTGCATGGATGACACCAGGTTCAGGATCTGGGCGGGAATGTCATCCTGGATATTTTGTAACTGTGACCTCAGGTACAGTTAGTACTTGGTATGAAGGGTGTCCTCTGGAGATGGCAGATATTTGACCCAGGTACAGGGTCTGGGTGGGGTTCACAGTGAGACTGTGGACATGTGATCCAGAGTACAAGGTCTGGGGAATGACAGCACCCGGAGACTATGGACATGTGTCACCAAGTACTGGGTCTGGGAGAATGCACACAGTAGAGACTAGATATGTAACCCCAAATGCAGTGTCTGGGAGGTCACCCAGGAGACTGAAGACATTTGATCTCAGATAGAGGATCTAGGATGGGTGTCACCCCTGGAAACTGTAGACATGTAACATGAGCATATGGTCTGGGAGGAGCTCACAATGGAAGCTGTGGCCATGTCATCCCAGGTGCTAGGACTAATGTGGTAGTGTCACCCGAAGTCATGGACTGTATCCACAGGTATGGGTTGGGGGGGGGTGTCACCCTGGACTGGAAATGTGACCAGAGGTTCAAAATTCTGGGAGTGGTGGTCACATGGAAACCATGTACATGTGACCAGAGGTAAAGTTCTGGTGAATTAGGTCACCATGGAATGTGGATGCGTCGACCCCAGGTGTAGGGTCTGGCAGAGGCCGGTTACCCTGGAAACTGGAAATGTGACCCCAAGTACAGGGTCTGGTTGAGGTGTCACCAAGGAGACTGTGGACATTTGACCCCAAGTGCTTGTATTTCAAAGGGGTGACCATTTAGCCTGTTTACCCCAGGTGAAGGTCTGGGAGTAAGGCTCACCTGGACTGCAGTTGTGGCCTTTACACACCATATGCACAGTCCGGAGAGAGGCTCTCTGGCGGAACTGTGGACATGAACCCCAGGTGCAGGTTCTGTAGGTTGATTTCTCCCTGGAAAGTAGACAGGTGACCCAAATGCAGTGTCTGGGGTAGAGGCTGATGCTGGGCCTGTGGATGTGTAAAGCCAGGTAAAGTGTCTGGGAGGTGGGGTCACCATGGAGACTGGGCATGTGAACCTCAGTGCAGGGTCTGGGAGAGTGTTCACCCTAGGGACTATGGACATGAGACCCTATGAATAGGGTCTATGAAGGGTTCATCAGAAAAACTGTGGCCATGTGAAACCAGGTAAAAGGATCTGATGCAGGGTGTGATATGGAGACTATAATCATATAACCCCTGATGCAGGGGAAAGGGTCACCCTGGAGCTTTGTGGGTGTGTGATCCCAGGGTGCATGATCTGAGAGGAATTCATCTTGGAGACTATGAGACCTAAATTCCCAAGTATAGTGTCTGGGAGGTGAGGTTACCATGCAGACTGTGTGCCGTGTTTCTGGTTACTGGTTCTGAGTAGTGGGGTCACCCTAGGGACTATGAATATGTAACCCAAAATCAGGGTCTGGGCAGGGTGCTCTCCCTGCATACTATGGATTGTGATTCCAGTTGCAGTATCTGGGACGTGGGGTCACTCTCGGGATTATGGACATGTTACATCAGGTGAATGGTCTAGTAGGGGTTACCCTGGAGACTCTGAACATGTTACCCTAAGTGCAGGGACTGGGAGGTGGTGTCACAGGACACTGTGGTCATGACCCTCAGGTACACAGCCTGGATGTGGCTCCTACTAGAGATTGTGGACATGTGATCCTGTATGTGGTCTGGGAGGGATTCATCCTGCATACTACAGAAATGTGACCCCAGGTACCTGATCAGGAAGAGTTACCTGGAGCTGTTTATGTGTGACCCCACACGCAGTTTCTGGGAGGTGGAGTCACACTTCAGACTTTAGACATGTGACCTTGGTCCAGGGTGTTGGAGAGAGGTCACTGCATCTGGTGGACATGGGACCTTAGGTGCAGGGTCTGGGAAGAGATGTCACACTGGGCATTGTGGTCATGTGACACCAGGTATAGTCTGGAGGTGGTCTCATCCTAGAACTGTTTATATGTAACACCAGGTGCAGGGTCTGGGAGGTGGGTCCCCCTTTAGACTCTAGACATGTGACCCCAGGTACAGGGTCTAGCAGTAAGAGGTTACCCTAGGGCCAGTGGACATAGACCCAAGGTCCCAGGTCTGGGGAGAGGATTTCTCTAAGGAGACTGTGGATGTGTGACCACACATACAGGCTCTGGGAGGGTGTCACTCAGATGAATGTGGACTTGTGAACCTGGTAGGTGTAGTCACCCCTGGAGACTGTGGACATGTGAACCCAAGTGTGGGGGTGTAAATGGTGTCCAAGAATTTTGACATATGACCCCAGGTGCAGGTACTTCCGAGCAGTCAACATGGAGCCTGTGGATGTGTGAACCCAGGGTCTGGGAGGTGAGGTCACCCTTGAGACTGGACATACGACCCCCCCCAGGTACAGGACCTTGAGTGAGTTCACTTTGGAAACTGTGGATATTTGACCCCAGGCTCAGGGGTGGAGGACATTCACCCTGCAGAATGTGGACATGCTGATCCCATGTACAGGGTCTACAAAGGTGTTCACCAAGGAGACTGGCCATATGACACCTGGCGTAGATGTCTGAAGAGGGTGGATGTCAGCATGGAGACAGTAAACATGTACACCAGGTGCTTGGATATGGGCTGTGGTCACCCTCAAGATGCATGTGTGACCCATGTCAGTGTCTGGGATGTCTGTCACCCTAGCACATGGTGCACGCTTTGAATTCAGGTACAGGTTCTTAGAGTGCTTTCACCCTGGGGACGTGGACATGTGACAGCAGGTACAGGGTCTAGTGATGTCACCCTATGGACTATGGACATGTGATCCACGAGTCTGGAAGGGCTCTCTAGAGACTTATGGATGTCTTACCCTTATGCAGGGTCAGGAGGAGGTCACCATGAACACTGTGGAGTCTGACCCCAAACAGGGGACTTGGAGACAGGGTCACCCTGGAGACTGTGGACATGTGACCCAAGTACAGCGCCTGAGGAGGTGAGGTCAGCAGGGTAAGTGGACGTTTGACCCAATGTAGGGTCTAGGGAAGGGCTAACCCTGGAAGGCTTGATGAATTCAAGATTGCATGGGTCTGGGAGGGTGTCACCTTGGAGACTGTGGATGTGTGATTCCACATATAGGGTATAGGAGGGTGAGGTCACACTAGACTGTAGACATGTGGCCGGTCCAAGTCCTCGATTGTGAACACTTATAGGATCCCAGGTACATGTTTGGGAACTGGGTAACTGTGGAATGGTGAACATATATTACCCCAGGTGCAGGGATTGGAAGGGGGGTCACCCTGGAACTGGATGTGTGACCCTGGAGGTACAGTTTCCAGAGTGTCACCTGGACTATGGACTGTGACCCCAAGTGCAGGATTTGGGAGAGGTCATATTAGGCTGGACATGTCACCAGGTGCAGATTATGGGCAGGAGGGATACCTTGGATATTGTCAAAGTGTGACCCCAGGAACAGGGTCTGAGCATACCCCATGCGCTCAAAGCTCCCCCATAGCTCCAGTCGGTAAAGATCGACCTGCAATGCAGAGACCAGGGTTGATTGCAGGGCGAGAGAATTTCCTAGAAGGAAGTGGCAACCACTCAAGATTTGCCAGAATCCAGATAAGAGGAACCTCGCTACTACATCCAAGGTCACAAGAATTAGACGGACTTGGTGACTAAACCACCACCATTAAAGACTAAGGGTGAGAGTTGCAAAGTGGAAATAAAATAGACAGGGGCGGAGGGTCATGAGACGGTACGGTGACCCCAAGAGTAAGGTTAGAAAGGATGTCATCCTAGGTGACTGCGGACATGTGAGCCGGGTAAAGGGGTGGAAGGAGGGTCACCATGACCCCAGGTACAAGGTAAGTGATGTGAGGTCACACGTGGAAATGTGGAATGTGACTGTAGGTGTAGGGTCTGAGGATTTACCTCCAAGACTGTGGACAAATGAACAATTTAAATCTGATTAGATTACCCTGGAAACTGGAATGACTCCAGGTACACAGTCTGGTAGGTGAGGTAACATGGAGACTGTGAATCTGTGACAAAATGTATGGCCTGAGTGGTTACCACTGAGACTGTGTACAGTGACCACAGATGTATGTTGTGAGGAGTGTAAAATGTGTGAGGTGTAAGGGTTGTAGAGTGTGCAGTGTGTGTAAAGAGTATAAGAGTGTGCAAAATGTGCAGGGCAGTGTAGAGTGAAAGTAAAAGTGTGTGACAGTGTATGATGGAGTGAAGAGTGTGTGCGGTGTGCGAGGAGATTCAGAGCATGTGAGGGAATGTAACAGTGTGCAATGATGTGAGGGTGTGTAAGAGTGTTCAGGGGTGTGTGGGGAGTGTAAGAGTGTGTAAAGGTTGCAATGGAATGTAAAACTATGCAAGGTGTGTAGGAGAGCATAGGAGCATGAGAGGGAGTGTAAAAGTGTGCAGGGTGTGTGAAGGAGTATAAGTTTGTCAGGTTGTGTCACACAGTGTCAGAGAATCAAGAGAGTGTAGAGTGTGTGAGGATGTTTGATGAAGTTAGGGTAAGTGAGGGTGTGCAAAAGTGTAAATCCTTGCAAGGAAATTTGAGTGCATTTAGGTTGTTCAAGGGAGTATAATAGCATGATAGGAGTGTAAGAGTGTACAAGGTTGCCAGGAAAGTGTGCAAAAAGCATATGAAGGACTAAGACTGTATGAGAGTGTGTGAGTGAGTGTAATAGTACACAAAGAGTGTAAGAGTGTGTGATGGTGTGCAAGGATTATAACAACATGCAAGGTAGTGTAAAGTGTGCAAGGGTGTGTTATGGAATGTAAGGGTGTGGGAGTTAGGTGAAATCTCAGAGCATGCAAAAAAGTATGAGTGTGCAAAGATGAGTGAAAGAGTTTAAGAGTCGGTAGGTGTGCAAAGATTAGGAGGGTGCGAGACAGTGTAGTAGCATGTGGAGTGTAAGAGTGAGGAATGGTGTGCAAGGGACTGGAAGAGCATGTGAAGGAGAGCAAGAGTGTGTGAGGGTCTGCAAGGGAGCCAAGAGTGTGTGAGGATGTGAAGAGTGTAAGAGTGTCTAGGGTGTCAGATGGAATGTAAGAGTGTGAGAGAATGTTCCAAGAGTTTAAGAAGACCCAGGTGAAGAGTATTTTGGAGTCACTTGGAACTAGTGGACATTTCAGGGATTATAAGACTGGGAGGAAGTATGAGAATGTGTGAAGGTGTGCAAGGCTGTAAAGAGTGAGCAAGGCAGTGTAAGTGTTAGGTGTGCAATGAAGTATGAGTGTTGAGGGCATTCAATGGAGTGTAGGTGTGCAAGGTAAAGAAGTGTAAAGGAGTGACAGTGTTAGGAGTGAGGGTGAGTAAGGAGGTATAAGACTGCAAGGTGTGGGAGGGGAATAACAGTGTGTGAGGGAGTGCAATAGTGTGCAAGTATGTGTGAGCATGTGAGGATGTGTGAGAATATGTATGTCATTCAAGCGACTGAGGTGATTTGAGATGTGTGAGGATATGTGAGAGCATAGAAGGATGTACAAGAGTGCACAAGTTTGGGTAGAGTGTGAGGACCGTGAGAGCATGTGAGGACATGGAAGGGCATATGCAGCCATGTGAGTGCATGCAAGGGCAATTAGAGCATGCAAAGGCATCTGAGAGCATGCACAGATTTGAGTGTACGAGAATGTGTGAGGGCATGCTAGCATGAGAGGGAGTGCAAGGACATGAGAGTATAAGGGGGTATACGAGGCCTTGAGATGGTGTATGAAAGCAGGTAAGGGTGAGAGAGATGTGTGAGGACGTGAGAGTGTACAAAGACATTCTAGAGCATGGGAGGACATGCAAGGACATAAGGAAGTGTACGAGCATACAAGGGCATGTGAAGGCATATGAGGGTTTCTGAGGGCGTGTGAAAGCATGTGAGTATGTGAGATTGAGCTAGAGTGTGCAGGGCATGAAACCATGCACTGGTGTGCAAGAGCAGGCAAGGCCTACCCACGAGGCATATAGGGAGTGAGAGGACGTGGAGGTCATGTGAGAGTGTGTGAGGATGTACAGGGGTGTGAGGGTGTGTAAGGGCATGTGTGGGCCTGTGAGATTTGGGAAGGCATTGAGACAGTGTAAGTGGATGTGAGAGTATGAGTATAAGCAAGGGGATGTGAGGGCATGCACAGAGCGTGAGAGTGTGCAAGGAGGTACAAGAGTGTATGAGGACATTCGAGGGGTGCAGGCTATGTGAGAGTGCATGAGGGCATGCAAGTGTGTGAGAGGATGCAAGTACATGCAAGGGGTGAGGCAAGGATATGTGAGGCCATGTGAGGACGTGCACGGGTGTCAGAGGCTGTGTGAGCATGCAAGTGCATGAAAAAAATGTACAAGGAAGTTTGAGGCCATGAGAGCATGGGATATGCGAACATGTCAGAGGGTGCAAGGATGTGAAAAAGGATGCAAGGATGTCCTAGCAAGGCTAAAAAGGGTGCTAGTGCATGTGCAGGCATGGCAGGGTGTGCGATGACACACAAAAGCATGAGGTCATGTGGGTGTGCAGGTGTGAGGGAATGTGAGAGCCATGAGAGGCATGCAAGTGCATGCAAGTGGTTGTGCGGACATGGAGAATGAGGCATGCTAGCGTGTTCAAGTGCATGTGAGGGCATGGCAGGGAAAGCAAAGTGCATGAGGTCATGTGAGGGTGTGTAAGTGTGCAAGGATGTTTAATAAGAGTGTGTGAGGGCAGTGAGCACTTGAGAGGGCATGCGAGGATGTGCAAGAGCATATGGAGGTAGTGTGTGAGGGCTTGTGAGGCCATTTTGAGGTCATGTGAGTGCATTCCAGGATGTGTGAGAATGTGTGAGCATGGGTGAGAGTAGTAGTGCCTGCAGGGTGTGTGAGGGTGTGTGTGGTTGAGTGAGGGCTTGGGAGTACGTTTGTGGATGTGCAAGAGTACGGAGTGTGTGTAAGAGCATTTGAGGGCAAATGAGGGCGTGTGAGGATATGTGAGGCCATGAGTGGGCATACTCAGTTCAGTTCAGTTCAGTCACTCCAGTCATGTCTGATTCTTTGCGACTGAATGAAAGGCAGCATGCCAGGCTTCCCTATCAATCACCAACTCCCGGAGTCCACCCAAACACATATTCATTGAGTTGGTGATGCCATCCAGTCATCTCATCCTCTGCCATCCCCCTTCTCCTCCTTTGCTCAATCTTTCCCTAACATCAGGATCTTTTCAAATGAGTCAGCTCTTCGTATCCAGGTGGCCAAAGTATTGTAGTTTCAATTTCAACATCCCTATAATACCTATGATATGTTTAATAGAAAAAAATTGTAAAAATTGTTTAAAGTGTCTAGAGAAGATGGAGGAGGAATAGGACGGGAGGCCACTTTCTCCCTTACAAATTCATCAAAAGAACATCTCAATGCTGAGTAAATTCCACAAAACAACTTCTGAATGCTGACAGAGGACATCAGGCACCCAACAAGCCAGATCATTGTCTTCAAAAACAGGTAGGAAAAAAACATAAAAAGACGAAAAAAAGAAACAAAGGAGGTAGGGAGGGAGCTCCACCTGGGAAGGAAGTCTCATCCCAGGAGAATTTTTAAAAATAGGGTTTCCAAACAACAGGAAACACTCACTGCTGAGTCTGTGGCGAGGCTTGAAGCCACAGAGGGCAATATAGCAGGAAGAAGAAAAAAAATAATTAAAATCAATAGTTTATGAGCCCAACATTAACTCCTTCAGTGGGAAGCAGTGGAGACCTAGAATCTGCCACTAGCCAGTGGGGGCTGGGCAGCGAGGCACAGGAGGGCAGGCTGCAGTAATTTTTAAGAAAGTGGACCAGGCCCCCCGTAACCAGAGTGAACTAAATCGGGCTAGCAAACCATATAGGGATAAGCCACCACACGAAAATCTCGAACATAAGACACCACCAGGACCACGCACAGAACAAAGGACAAAACAGAAATAGCTGGCTGCAGACCATCCCCCTCTGGTAGGCAGCCAGAGCCATAGGACTGGAAAGGGCAATTGCAGCCCAAGAGAGACATTACCTACTAAAATGCAAGCAGGCTTCTTTGCTAACTAAGACTTCTGGGGTTCTGGATAGTCATTACCCGTCTAGAAGGAACGCCAGTGGTACTCCCAGAAAACTGAGCAGCAGAGACAGGAAGGCGATAAGTTGTCGCAACCCTGGTTCCAAATATCTGAGCTACTCGGACCCGGGAGTCCCAATGGAATCTGTGCCTCTAGGCTACCTTAGCACCAAACCTTAGTGGAGCCGAGGAGGTCATGCAGCCTAGGGCTGCCCAGATGGTTCTGCAGAGCAACATAGAGCCTAGTGGTATGTGCCACTAGCAGGGGCAGGCACCAGGTGGGCTAGACACTGCGAGCACACATCAATGTTATTTCCATACAGCGTCCCTCCCTCCCCACAGTGTGACTGAACAAGTGAGCCTAAAAAAAAAAAAAAAATGTCACCACCACCCCACCTGTCAAGGTGGAAATCAAGACACTGAAGAGACCAGCAAAACAGAAGAAGTTAAACAGAGGGAACTACCTAGGAAGTGACCCCACACTGCCCCAACACCAAAGAAAGGGCCAGATATATCTTTACTATTTTATGATCATTCCTATTTTTATTGTTGTTGATGTTGTGGGATTATTTTTCTTCTTTTTTTGTCTTTTTTAAACTTCTTAAAATTATAAGTCCTCTATTTCTCCTTTAATTTTTTGGTAGATGTGAAAGGTCACTTTTTAATGTTTGTCTCAGAGGGCTCACAGAAATATGATTTAATTTCACTCTTCCCATATTTACTGATAGTGTTATTTTTCATTTAATTTTACTTTATTCTATGTTACAATATTGTATTTGTTTTGCCATACATTGACTGAGTCAGCCACAGTTGTACACGATCTCCCAATGCCAAAGCCCCCTCCACCTCCCTCATATCATCTCTCTGGATCATCCCGTGCACCAGCCCCAAGCATCCTGTATCCTTATTGAACATAAGACTGGTGCTTCGTTTCTTATGATAGTATACATGTTTCAATGCCATTCTCCCAAATCATCCCACCCTCTCCCTCTCCCTCCCCTCAGAGGCCAATGTCCATTCTATACATCTGTGTCTCTTTTGTTGTCTGACATAGAGGGTCATCATTTCTATCTTTCTAAATCCCAATATATGTGTCAGTATACTATATTGGTGTTTTTCTTTCTGGCTTACTTCACTCTATATAATTGGCTAGTTTCATCCATCTCATTAGAACTGATTCAAATGTATTCTTTTTAAGGAGGGATAAAAAATAATTTTTTATATATATAAAACTTTTTTTATTATTCATTTATGTTGTAAAATAAATATAATTTTTTTTTTTTTCTATTTTAAAAAAAGAAATAATGAAAAAAAAATTATTTATAGTTTTTAATTAATATTAATTTTTTTTTTATTTTATGTAGTGTTGTTTGTTTGGTGATTAATAAGTTATAATTTTATTCTATGTTGAATGGAAGAGAAAAAGAACTCAATTTCTCTTTCATTAATTTATAAAAAGAACATTTCAATGCTGAGTAAATTCCACACAAACAACTTCTGAATGCTGACAGAGGACGTCAGGCACCCAGAAAAGCAGATCATTGTCTTCAAAAACAGGTAGGAAAAATATAAAAAGATGAAAAAAAGAAACAAAGGAGGTAGGGAGGGAGCTCCGTCCTGGGAAGGGAATCCCATCCTGGGAAGAGACTCTTAAAAGAGAGGTTTCCAAACACCAGGAAACATTCTCACAACCGAGTCTGTGGCGAGCCTCGAAAGCACAGAGGGCAACATAACATGAAGAAAAAAAAGGAGAAAGGAAAAAAAAAAAAAACAGATTACAAGCCCAACAGTAAATCCCCCAGCGGATAAGCAGCGCAGATGCCTGCATCCAACTCTAGCAAGTGGGGGTTGGCAGGGGAGGAGCAGGAGGTGCATGCGACAGTGCTTTCTAAGAATCAGGCCATGGGAGACGCAGGCTACAGTGCTTTTTTCGAGAATCGGGTCATAACACCCCGTGTGTGGCCAGAACGAACTAACTTGGGCTAGCAAACCAGACTGTGGGATAGCTACCACGCGAAATGCTCGAACATAAGACACCGCCAGGACCGTGCACAGAACAAAGGATGGATCGGAAATAGCCGGCTGCAGACCATCCCCCTCCCGGTGACAGGCAGCCGAAACCTTAAGGGCTGGAAGGGGGCAATCGCAGCTCAAGAGAGACATTACCGACCAAATTGCAAGCAGGTTTCTTTGCTAACTAAGACTTCTGGGGGCTCTGGACAGTCATCATCTGCCTGAGAAGGAGCCCCAGTAGTACTCCCAGAAAATTGAGCAGCATGGAAAGGCCAGAAATCGCGGCAATTGCACTCACCAAACTCCCTAGTTACTCGGACCTGGGAAGGGCACAAACGCAGGCCCAACTAAGTCTGTGCCTCGGAGGGCTTCTTGAACACTGAGCCTGAGTGGCTTAGACTGGGGAGGTGCATGAAGCCTAGGGCAGGCCTCAGACGGTTATCTGGCAAAGCAACGTAGAACCTGAGCAGTGTGCGCGGCGAGCAGGGGCAAGCCCAGCGTAGAGTCCATCACCGCCCTCCCTGTGTCAAGACGGAAATCAGACATGGAAGAGACCAGCAAACAGAGGAAGTTAAACAGAGGGAACTGCCTTGGTACTGACCCTACACAGCCCACAACACCAGAGAAAGGGCCAGATATACCTTTACTACTTTTATGATCAATTTTTTTTTGAGTTGATGTGGAAGTGTGATTTTTTTTCTTTTTTAAATTTTTCAAATTTTAAATTTTTTTTTTCATTTTTCATCTTCTTTTTTAAAACTTTCTTAAATTTTTAAGTCCTCATATCTCTAGTTATTATTTTTATAACCTATTATTACTTTTCAAAAAAAAACCCCTATTTTTAAAGCAAACACTGTATGTAGTCTTTTTGTGGTGGAGGTTGTTGTCTTTTAATAATTCTGGTGGCTTTTTTTCTTTTTTTTCTTCTCCTTCTTTTCTTTAATATTTTATTTTTGAAAATCCATTCTCTACTCCAGATTTTTAATCTCCTTTAATATTAATTTTTATAACCTACTATTAATTTTCCAAAAAAAAGACCCTATTTTTAAAGCAAATGCCGTATATAGTCTTTTTGTGGTTGTTGTTGTTTAATTCTTGTGGCTTCTCTTTTCTTTTTTCTTTTACTTTTTTTCTTCTTCTTTCCTTTAATATTGTATATTTTAAAATCCAAACTCTACTCTAGATTTTTAATCTTTGCTTTTTGGTATTTGCTGTCAATTTTATACATTTAAAAACCCAATCTTCAGTACCCAATTTTATCTGAAAGCAAGATTACTGGCTTGACTACTCTCTCCTCCTTTGGACTCTCCTTTTTCACTACCAGGTGGCCTCTGTCTCTTCCCTCCCCCTTTCTCTTCTCTACCCAACTCTGTGAAGCTCTGTGTATTCCAGATGGTGGAGAACACTTAGGGAACTGGTTACTGGCTGGATCTGTCTCCTCCCCTTTTAATTTTCCTCTTATATCCTCCTGGCCACCTCTGTCTACTCCATCCCTCTCCTCTTCCCTGTATAACTCCGTGAACACCTCTGAGAAGTCCAGACTGTGGAGTGCACATAAGGAAGTGATTACAGGATAGCTTGCTCTCTCCTCTTTTGATCCCACCTCACCTCATTCGAGTCACCTCTAACTACCCCCTCCCTCTTCTCTTCTCCATGTAACTCAGTGAATCTCTCTGGGTGTCCCTCAATGTGGAGAAACTTTTCATCTTTAACCTATATGTTTTATCATCAGAGCTGTATAGATGGAGAAGTAGTGAGGCTACTGTAAAAATAAAACTGAAAACCAGAAGCAGGAGGCTTAAGTCCAGATCCTGAGAACACCAGAGAAACCTTGAATCCAAGGAGCATTAATCAATAAAAGCTCATCAAACGTCTCCATACCTACACTGAAACCAAGCACCACCCGAGGGCCAACAAGTTCCAGAGCAAGACATACCATGCAAATTCTCCAGAAACAGTGGAACACAGCCCTGAGCTTCAATATACAGGCAGCTCAAAGTTACTCCAAAACCACTGACATCTCATAACCCATTACTGGTCACTTCATTGCACTCCAGAGGGAAGAAATCCACTCAACCCACCAGAACTCCAACACAAGCCTCCCTAACCAAGAAACCTTGACAAGCCACTGATACAACCCCACTCACAGTGAGTAAACTCCATACAAAAGAGAACTCCACACATTCCCAGAATATAGAAAGGCCACCCCAAACACAGCAATATAATCAAGATGAAGAGACAGAGGAATACCCAGCAGGTAAAGGAACAGAAGAAATGCCCACCAAACCAAAGAGGAAGAGATAAGAAATCTACCTGATAAAGAATTCTGAATATTGATAGTGAAAATGATCCAAAATCATGAAACCCAAATGGATTCACAGATAAATAGCCTGGAGACAAGGATTGAGAAGATGCAAGAAAGGTTTAACAAGGACCTAGAAGAAATAAAAAGAGTCACTGTATCATGAATAATGCAATAAATGAGATCAGAAACACTTGGGAGGCAACATATAGTAGAATATGGGAGGCAGAAGGTAGGATTAGTGAAGTAGGAGATAGAATGGTAGAAATAAATGAATCAGAGAGGAAAAAAGAAAAACGAATGAAAATAATTGAGGACAATCTCAGAGACCTCCAGGACAATATGAAACACTCCAACATTTGAATTATAGGAGTCCCATAAGAAGAAGACAAAAAGAAAGACCATGAGAAAATACTTGAGGAGATAATAGTTGAAAACGTCCCTAAAATGAGAAGGAAATAATTACCCAAGTCCAAGAAACCCAGAGAGTTCCAAAAGGATAAACCCAAGGTGAAACACCTCAAGACACGTATTAATCAAATTATCAAAGATCAAACACAAAGAACAAATATTGAAAGCAGCAAGGGAAAAACAACAAATAACACACAAAGGGATTCCCATAAGAATAACTGCAGATCTTTCAATAGAAACTCTTCAGGGAATGGCAAGACGTACTTAAAGTGATGAAAGAAAATAACCTACAGCCCAGATTGCTGTACCCAGCAAGGATCTCATTCAAATATGAAGGAGAAATCAAAAGCTTTACAGACAAGCAAAAGCTGAGAGAATTCAGCACCACCAAACCAGCTCTCCAACAAATGCTAAAGGAGATTCTCTAGACAGGAAACACAAAAAGGCATATAAACCTGAACCCAAAACAATAGAGTAAATGGCAGTGGGATCATACTTGTCAATAATTACCTTAAACGTAAATGGGTTGAATGCCCCAACCAAAAGGCAAAGATTGGCTGAATGGATACAAAAATAATATCCTTATATATGCTGCTTACAAGAGACCCACCTCAAAACAAGGGACACATACAGATTGAAAGTGAAGGGCTGGAAAAAGATATTCCATGCAAATAGAGACCAAAAGAAAGCAGGAGTAGCAATACTCATATTCAATAAAATAGACTTTAAAACAAAGGCTGTGAAAAGAGACAAAGAAGGACAGTACATAACGATCAAAGAATCAATCCAAGAAGAAGATATAACAATTATAAATATACATGCATCCAACATAGGAGCACCGCAATATGAAAGACAAATGCTAACAAGTATGAAGGGGGAATTAACAAAAACACAATAATAGTGGGAGACTTTAATATCCCACTCACACCTATGGACAGATAAACTAAACAGAAAATTAGCAAAGAAACACAAACTTTAAATGATACAATAGACCAGCTAGACCTAATTGATATCTATAGGACATTTCACCTCAAAACAATGAATTTCACCTTTTTCTCAAGTGCTCACGGAACCTTCTCCAGGATAGATCACATCCTGGGCCATAAATCTAATATTGATAAATTCAAAATATCGAAATCATTCCAAGCATCTTTTCTGACCACAATGCCTTAAGATTAGATCTCAATTATAGGAGAAAAACTAGTAAAACTTCCATCATACGGAGGCTGAACAACACGCTTCTGAATAACCAACAAATCACAGAAGAAATCAAAAGGAAATCAAAATATGCATAGAAATGAATGAAAATGAAAACACAACAACCCCAAACCTGGGGGACACTATAAAAGCAGTGCTAAGAGGAAAGTTCATAGCAATACAGGCATACCTCAAGAAACAAGAAAAACCCAAATAAATAAATAACCTAACTCTAAACCTAAAGCAACTAGAAAAGGAAGAAATGGAGAACCCCAAGGTTAGTAGAAGGAAAGAAATCTTAAAAATTAGGGCAAAAATAAATGCAAAAGAAACAAAAGAGACCATAGCAAAAATCAACAAAGCCAAAAGCTGGTTCTTTGAAAGGATAAATAACATTGACAAACCATTAGCCAGACTCATCAAGAAACAGAGAAGAATCAAATCAATAAAATTAGAAATGAAAATGGAGAGATCACAACAGACAACATAGAAATACAAAGGATCATAAGAGACTACTATCAGCAACTATATGCCAATAAAATGGACAGCGTGGAAGAAAAGGACAATTTTTTAGAAAAGTACAACTTTCCAAAACTGAACCAGGAAGAAATAGAAAATCTTAACAGACCTATCACAAGCACAGAAATTGAAACTGTAATCAGAAATCTTCCAGCAAACAAAAGCCCAGTTCCAGACGGCTTCACAGCTGAATTCTACCAAAAATTTTGAGAAGAGCTAACACCTAGCCTACTGAGACTCTTCCAGAAAATTGCAGAGGAAGGTCAACTTCCAAACTCATTCTATGAGGCCACCATCACCCTAATACCAAAACCTGACAAAGATGCCACAATAAAGGAAAACTACAGGCCAATATCATTGATGGACATGGACACAAAAATCATCAACAAAATTCTAGCAATCAGAATCCAGCAACACGTTAAAAAGATCATACACCATGACCAAATGGGCTTTATCCCAGGGATTCAAGGATTCTTCAATATCCATAAATCGATCAATGTAATTCACATTAACAAATTGAAAAATAAACACCATATGATTATCTCAATAGATGCAGAGAAGGCCTTTGATAAAATTCAACATCCATTTATGATAAAAAAAGAAAACCTCTCCAGAAAGCAAGAATAGAAGGAACATACCTCAACATAATAAAAGCTATATATGACAAACCCACAGCAAACATTATCCTCAATGGTGAAAAATTGAAAGCATTTCCCCTAAAGTCAGAAAGAAGACAAGGGTGCCCACTTTCTCTGCTACTATTCAACATAGTTCTGGAAGTTGTGGCCACAGCAATCAGAGCAGAAAAAGAAATAAAAGTAATCCAAACTGGAAAAGATAAAGTAAAACTCTCACTGTTTGCAGATGACATGATCCTCTACATAGAAAACCCTAAAGGCTCCACCAGAAAATTACTAGAGCTAATCAATGAATATAGTAAAGTTGAAGGATATAAAATCAACATACAGAAATCCTTTGCATTCCTATACACTAATAATGAGAAAGTAGTAAAAGACATTAAGGAAACAATTCCATTCACCATTGCAAAGAAAAGAATAAAATACTTAGGAATATATCTACCTAAAGACCTATATATAGCAAACTATAAAACACTGATGAAAGAAATCAAAGAGGACACTAATAGTTGGAGAAATATACCATGTTCATGGATCACAAGAATCAATACAGTGAAAATGAGTATACTACCCAAAGCAATCTACAGGTTCAATGCAATCCCTATCAAACTACCAGCGGTATTTTTTCACAGAACTAGAACAAATAATTTCACAGTTTGTATGAAAATACAAAAAAACCCTCGAATAGCCAAAGCAATCTTGAGAAAGAAGAATGGAACTATAGGAATCAACTTGCCTGACTTCAGGCTCTACTACAAAGTCACAGTCATCAAGACAGTATGGTACTGGTACAAAGACAGAAATATAGATCAATGGAACAAAATAGAAAGCCCAGAGATAAATCCACACACCTAAGGACATCTTATCTTCGACAAAGGAGGCAAGAATATACAATGGAGTAAAGACAATCTCTTTAACAAGTGGTGCTGGGAAAACTGGTCAACCACTTGTAAAAGAATGAAACTAGATCACTTTCTAACATCACACACAAAAATAAACTCAAAATGGATTAAAGATCTAAATGTAAGACCAGAAACTATAAAACTCCTAGAGGAGAACATAGGCAAAACACTCTCCGACATAAATCACAGCAGGATCCTCTATGATCCACCTCCAAGAATACTGGAAATAAAACCAAAAATAAACAAATGGGATCTAATTAAAATTTAAAACTTCTGCACAACAAAGGAAACTATAAGCAAGGTGAAAATACAGCCTTCTGAATGGGAAAAAATAATAGCAAATGAAGTAACTGACAAACAACTAATCTCAAAATATACAAGCAACTTATACAGCTCAATTCCAGAAAACTAAATAACCCAATCAAAAAACTGGCCAAAGAACTAAATAGACATTTCTCCAAAGAAGACATACGTATGGCTAACAAACACATGAAAAGATGCTCAACATCACTCATTATCAGGGGAATGCACATCAAGACCACAATGAGGTACCATTTCACACCAGTCAGAATGGCTGCAAGCCAAAAGTCTGCAAGCAATAAAAGCTGGAGAGGGTGTGGAGTAAAGGGAACCCTCTTACACTGTTGATGGGAATGCAAACTAATACAGCCGCTATGGAGAACAGTGTGGAGATTCCTTAAAAATTGCAAATAGAACTGCCCTCGGTTCAGTTCAGTTCAGTTGCTCAGTCGTGTCCGAGTCTTTGCAACCCCATGAATCACAGCATGCCAGGCCTCCTGTTCATTACCATCTCCCGGAGTTCACTCAGACTCATGACCCAGCAATCCCACTGCTGGGCATACACACCGAGGAAACCAGAACTGAAAGAGAAACATGTACCCCAGTGTTCATTGCAGCACTGTTTAAAACAGCCAGGACATGGAAACAACCTAGATGTCCATCAGCAGAAGAATGGATAAGAAAGCAGTGGTACATATACACAATGGAGTATTATTCAGCAATTAAAAAGAATACATTTGAATCAGTTCTAATGAGATGGATGAAACTGGAGCCAATTATACAGAGTGAAGTAAACCATAAAGCAAAACATTAATACAGTGTACTAACACATATATATGGAATTTAGAAAGATGGTAATGATAACCTTGTATGTGAGACAGCAAAAGAGACACAGATGTATAGAACAGACTTTTGGGTTCTTGAGGGAGAGGGAGAGGGAGAGGGTGGGATGATGTGGGAGAATGGCACTGAAACATGTATACTGTCATGTAGGGGGGGGGGGGGGGGGGGGGGGGCCCCAAGAAATGAATCCCCAATCTATGTTTGATACAGGATACAGGATGCTTGGGGCTGGTGCACGGGGACGATCCAGAGAGATAATATGGGGTGGGAGGTGGGTTCAGGATTGGGAACTCATGTACACCTGTGGCAGATTCATCTCAATGTATGGCAAAACCAATACAGTATTGTAAAGTAAAATAAAGTAAAAAAAAAAATAAAAATAAAAATAAAGTGTCTAGAAATATAATCAGGGTATAATGTGTTGTGTAGCTTTACAGCAAAGAGATGTGGCCCAGATAAAAGAGGAATTTGTTTCTATACAGACGTGGAGGAAACAAAATGGAGAAAGTTCAGGGCAATGAGTTACATCCATTTGTCATAGTTCATCAGGTTGTAAACCGCAAGGATTAATACCTGGTGCCTGAGAGCGATTCTAATAATTTCAAAGCCAATTAGAGTTTTAGTCCTTTTTATTGATAATGATAAGAGCAATTAAATCAGAGTAGGCTGTAAGTGCCTTTATTTTCTTAAAATGGTTATAGATTCATATTACTGGGTGTTTTTGTTGTGCAAGACTTCTTGTGGGAGAATAAAGAGAAGAGAGTAATACATTGTCTATAAACAACAAACCACAAGTAATGGTAAGGTGTGGAGGTTTGAATTTTTTCAGAGGCAATGATTAATTCAGAGTTTTTTAAGCATAGTTGAGCTATATCAAACGTGTTGAGTTTCTAAGATAGATGGAGCCGAAAACAATATATCACCCACATAGTGATTAGCAAGAAAGTTAGGGAATTGTTTTTTCACAGGCTCAAGGACTTTGGCTATATAGTATTGACACATGGTGGGAGAATTCATCATCTCTTGTGGCAGTACAGTCTATTGGTACCATTTATGAGGTCCAATATGATCAGGATATGGGACCGGCAGTCCCATCACTTCATGGGGAATAGATGGGGAAACAGTGTCAGACTTTCTTTTTGGGGGCTCCAAAATCACTGCAGATGGTGACTGTAGCCATGAAAGTAAAAACGCTTACTCCTTGGAAGAAAAGCTATGATCAACCTAGATAGCATATTCAAAAGCAGAGACGTTACTTTGCTGACTAAGGTCCATCTAGTCAAGGCTATGGTTTTTCCTGTGGTCATGTATGGATGTGAGAATTGGACTGTGAAGAAGGCTGAGCACCAAAGAATTGATGCTTTTGAACTGTGGTGTTGGAGAAGACTCCTGAGAGTCCCTTGGACTGCAAGGAGATCCAACCAGTCCATTCTGAAGGAGATCAACCTTGGGATTTCATTGGAAGGAATGATGCTAAAGCTGAAACTTCAGTACTTTGGCCACTTCATGAGAAGAGTGACTCATTGGAAAATACTTCGATGCTGGGAGGGATTGGGGGCAGGAGGAGAAGGGGACAACCGAGGATGACATGGCTGGATGGCATCATGGACTCGATTGACGTGAGTCTGAGTGAACTCCGAGAGATGGTGATGAACAGGGAGGCCCGGCGTGCTGCGATTCATGGGGTCGCAAAAGAGTCGGACACAACTGAGGGACTGAACTGAACTGAAGGGAGAGTGAACGTGAATCTCTCTCGGTCTAAACAGTGTAAAGGTATATTAAACAAACAATGTTGTAAATCAATAATAATATTATGCCAATTTTGAGGAATAGTAGTAGGTGATGGGATTCTTGGTTGTAATGTACCCATAGGTTTCATAGATGCATTGACTTTTCTAAGGTCTGTTCAGTTCAGTTCAGTCGCTCAGTCATGTCTGACTCTTTGCGACCCCATAAATCACAGCATGCCAGGCCTCCCTGTCCATCACCGACGCCCAGACTTCACTCCGACTCACGTCCATCAAATCAATGATGCCATCAAGCCATCTCATCCTCTGTCATCCCTTCTCCTCCTGCCCCCAATCCCTCCCAGCATCAAAGTCTTTTCCAATGGGTCAACTCTTTGCATTAGGTGGCCAAAGTACTAGAGTTTCAGCTTTTGCACCATTCCTTCCAAAGAATACCCAGGGCTGATCTCCTTCAGAATGGACTGGGTGGATCTCCTTGCAGTCCAGGTGACTCTCAAGAGTCTTCTGCACCACCACAGTTCAAAAGCAAAAATTCTTCAGCACTCAGCCTTCTTCACAGTCCAACTCTCACATCTATACATGACCACAGGAAAAACCATAGCCTTGACTAGACGGACCTTAGTCAGCAAAGTAATGTCTCCGCTTTTGAATATGCTCTCTAAGTTAGTCATAACTTTTCTTCCAAGGAGTAAGCGTGTTTTAATTTCATGGCTGCAGTCACCACCTGCAGTGATTTTGGAGCCCCCAAAATAGTCTGGCAGTGTTTCCACTGTTTCCCCATCTATTTCCCATGAAGTGATGCGACCAGATGCCATGATCTTTGTTTTCTGAAAATTGAGCTTTAAGCCAACTTTTTCACTCTCTTCTTTCACCTTCATCAAGAGGCTTTTTACTTCCTCTTCACTTTCTTCCATAAGAGTGGTGTCATCTGCATATCTGAGGTTATTGATATTTCTCCTGGCAATCATGATTCCAGTGTGTGCTTCTTCAAGCCAGGTCATTCTCATGATGTACTCTGCATATAAGTTAAATAAGCAGGGTGACAATATACAGCCTTGATATACTCCTTTTTCCTATTTGGAACAGTCTGTTGTTTCATGTCCAGTTCTAACTGTTGATTCCTGACTTGCATACAGGTTTCTCAAGAGGCAGATCAGGTGATCTGGTATTACCATCTCTTCATAGTTTTCCACGGTTTATTGTGATCCACAGTCAAAGGCTTTGGTATAGCCAACAAAGCAGAAATAGATGGTTTTCTGGAACTCTCTTGCTTTTTTGATGATCTATTGGATGTTGGAAATTTGATCTCTGCTTCCTGTACCTTTTCTAAAACCAGCTAGAACTTCTGGAAGTTCACAGTTCACGTATTGCTGAAGCCTGGCTTGGAGAATTTTGAATATTACTTTACTAGCGTGTGAGATGAGTGCAATTGTGTCGTAGTTTGAGCATTCTTTGACACTGACTTTCTTTGGAATTGGAATGAAAACTGACCTTTTCCAGTCCTGTGGCCACTGCTGAGTTTTCCAAATGTGATGGCATATTGAGTGCAGCACGTTCACAGCATCATCTTTCAGGATTTGAAATAGCTCAGCTAGAATTCCATCACCTCCACTAGCTTTGTTTGTAGTGATGCTTTCTAAGGCCCACTTGAGTTCACATTCCCGGATGTCTGGCTCTAGATGAGTGATTATACCATCGTGATTATCCAGGTTGAGAAGGTCTTTTTGAACAGTTTTTCTGCGTATTCTTGCCACCTTTTCTTAATATCTTCTGCTTCTTTTAGGTCAATACCATTTCTGTCCTTTATCGAGCCCATCTTTGCATGAAGTGTTCCCTTGGTATTTCTAATTTTCTTGAAGACGTCTCTAGTCTTTCCCAGTCTGTTATTTTCCTCTATTTCTTTGCATTGATCTCTGAGGAAGGTGTTCTTATCTCTTCTTGCTATTCTTTGGAACTCTGCATTCAGATGCTTATATCTTTCCTTTTTCCTTTGTTTTTCACTTCTCTTCTTTTCACAGCTATTTGTAAGGCCTCCCCAGTCAGCCATTTTGCTTTTTTGCATTTATTTTCCATGGGCATGGTCTTGATTCCTGTCTCCTGTACAATGTCACGAACCTCGGTCCATAGTTCATCAGGCACTCGATCTATCTATCAGATATAGTCCCTTAAATCTGTTTCTCACTTCCATTGTATAATCATAAGAGATTTGATTTAGGTCCTACCTGAATGGTCTACTGTTTTTCCCTACTTTCTTCAACTTAAGTCTGAATTTGGCAATAAGGAGTTCATGATCTGAGCCACAGTCAGCTCCCAATCTTGTTTTTGCTGACTGTATAGAGCTTCTATATCTTTGGCTGCAAAGAATATAATCAATCTGATTTTGGTGTTGACCATCTGGTGATGTCCATTTGTAGAGTCTTCTCTTGTGTTGTTGGAAGAGGGTGTTTGCTATGACCAGTGCATTCGCTTGGCAAAATTCTATTAGCCTTTTCCCTGCTTCATTCTGTATTCCAAGGCCAAATTTACCTGTTACTCCAGGTGTTTCTCAACTTCCTACTTTTGCATTCCAGTGCCCTATAATGAAAAGGACATCTTTTTTGGGTGTTAGTGCTAAAAAGTCATGTAGTCTTCATAGAACTGTTCAACCTCATCTTCTTCAGCATTACTCTTTGGGGCATAGACTTGGATTACTGTGATATTGAATGGTTTGCCTTGGAAACGAACAGAGATCATTCTGTCTTTTTGAGATGGCATCCAAGTATGGCATTTTGGGCTCTTGTTGGCTATGATGGCTACTCCATTTCTTCTAAGGGATTCCTGCCCGCGGTAGTAGTATATAATGGTCATCTGAGTTACATTTGCCAATTCCAGTACTTTTTAGTTCTCTGATTCCTAGAATGTTGACGTTAACTCTTCTCATCTCCTGTTTGACCACTTCCAGTTTGCCTTGATTCATGGACCTAACATTCCAGGTTCCTGTGCAATATTGCCCTTTACAGCATCAGACCTTGCTTCTATCACTAGTCACATCCACAACTGGGTACTACTTTTCTCTTGGCTCCATCCCTTCATTCTTTCTGGAGTTTTATCTCCACTCATTCCCCAGTAGCATATTGGGCACCTACTGACCTGTGGAGTTCCTCTTTCAGTATCCTATCATTTTGCCTTTTCATACTGTTCATGGGATTCTCAAGGCAAGAATACTGAAATGGTTTGCCATTCCCTTCTCCAGTGGACCACATTCTGTCGGACCTCTCCACCATGACCCGCTCTGTCTTGGGTGACCCCACAGGGCATGGCTTAGTTTCATTAAGTTAGACAAGGCTGTGGTCCTAGTGTGATTAGATTGACTAGTTTTCTGTGAGTATGATTTCAGTGTGTCTCCCCTCTGATGCCCTCTTGCAACACCTACTGTCTTATTTGGGTTTCTCTTACCTTTGTGGGGTAAGATACCTGATGTGAGGTATCTCTTCACGGCTTCTCCAGCAAAGTGCAGCCCCTGCTCCTTACTGTAGTCTAAGGGTATCTCCTCACCGCCACCCCTCCTGACCTTGAACGTGGAGTAGCTCCTCTTGGCCCTCCTGTACCCACGCAAACACCACTCCTTGGACGTGGGGTTGCTCCTCTCAGCCGCCTATAATTTCTCTTTCGTGAGGGGCTACTGTTCTGTCCAAATAGGCTCGTCATTCTTCCAAGTTATTTTTAATAATTGTATTGTTTGTTAAATGAGCACTGGCCCCTAGGGAAAATGTGGAATGTATATCTGAGTTTGTCATATCTTATATCTTTTTATTAAAAGGATATATCTTACTTTTCCTTAGCAACTCTGAAGTGTCTTGTATGTTAGCATTTTATAGATTGGTGAATATATTTGTTATAGTATATATATTTATTATATATAAATATATTATACATTATATATTTATTAATAGTTTAAAATCTCTTTCATTTTTCTGTAAGAAAAACTTTTTTACGATGAATTTAATGTTCAGTAATTTCTGTTTTGAAATCTTATATAATTTGAAAATGAGCTAGCTATTTAATATACTTTTATTATTTAGTTTAGTACAACTCTAGAAATGTAAATTATCTCAATCCTAAGAAATTATTTTACGTTATAATAAAGAATATTCTATTAAAATATAATTATTTTAATAGAGTTTATCTAAAAGTTTTCATCTTATTTATATATTTATATATACATATATATAAAGAGTTGTCTTTTTGTTGACAAATTTAGTTTACCTTAAACTTAGGCATAATAAACGTATTATATAATGTTGATGACTTAAGACATGTCTTAATTAGATTAGCAAACAATTATATTTAAATTATATTTATATTTAAATAGACATTATATTTAATATTAAATAGTTTTCAGTTCACATGAATTGAGGTCATTAACTTTATATGATCTAAAAACAAAGCTGGTATATTGATGGCAGCACTGCCAGATGTTGAGAGTTTGAAGGAAAAGATGGAATTCGCTCTTGGTTTTTGTTGAAGGAGAACTGGGTGG
>CAKJTW010000695.1:0-24920 GCA_917880005.1 Nanger dama
GGAGTTAGGATTAGGTTGGGTTTATGGGTTTGGGTTAGTTAGGGTTAGGGGTTTGGTTTAGGGTTGGGGTTATGGCTAGGGTTAGTTATTTACTCTTAAGTTAGGGGTTTGGAAGTTGAGGTTAGGGTTAGGGTTAGGGTTAGGGTTGGGTTAGGGGTTTGGTTAGGGTTAGGGTTAGGATTAGGGGTTAGGGTTAGGGTTAGGGTTAGGGTTAGGGTTGGGGTTTAGGGTTAGGGGTTAGGGTTAGTGTTAGGGTTAGTGTTAGGATTAGGGGTTAAGGTTATGGTTAGGGTTGGGTAGGTTTAGGGGTTGGGGTTAGGGTTAGGGTTAGGGTTAGTGTTGGTGTTTAGTTTAGGGTTATGTTTAATGTTAGGGTTAGGGTTAGGGTTGGGGTTGGGGTTGGGTTAGGGTTGGGAGGGGTTAGGGTTGGGATTGGGGTAGGTTGTTCAGCAGTTCAAGGGTTAGGATTAGGGGTTAGGTTTATTAGCGTTGGTGGGTTAGCATTATGTTTAGGGTTAGGGCTGGGGCTAGGGATATAGTTAGGGTTAGGGTTAGGGATATGGTTAGGGCTAGGAGCTAGTTGTTGGGCTACGGCTAGGGTTACAGTTAGGGTTACGGATGGAGAGTTAGAGTAAGGGTTAGGGTTGGATTAGGTTTAGGGTTAGTGTTTAGGTTTAGGGTTAGGGTTAGTGATAGGATTTGGGGTTTAGGTATGGGGTTGGGTTTAGAGGTAAGCTTAAGGGTTGTGGTTAGTGTTAGGTTTAGGGATAGGGTTAGGATTGGGTTAGTGTTAGTGTTAGGGTTAGGGTTTGGGTTAGGGTTTAGGGTTTAGGGATAGGGTTAGTTTTAATGTTAGGGTTAGTGTTAGAAGTAGGGGTAGGGATAGGGTTGGTGGTTATGGTTAGGATTAGTGTTAAGGTTAGGGTTGTGTTAAGGCTAGGGTAAGGTTAGGTAGATGGGTAGTAGAAGGTTTAGGGTTAGGGGTTAGGCGAGTTAGGGTTAAGATTAGGGGTTAGGGTTACGGTTAGGGTTAGGGTTAGGGTTATGGGTAGGGTTTTGCGTTAGGGTAAGGTTAGGGTTAGGGTTAGGGTTAGGGTGTTGGGTTTAAGGTTAGGGTTAGGGTTTGAGTTAGGGTTAGGTGTTAGGTTTACTTAAGGTGCTAGGGTTAGAGATAGGGGTAGAGGTAGGGGTAGAAATATTGGTTGGGGTTAGAGACAGGAGTAGAGTTGTGTTAGGGTTAGGGTTTAGGGTTTAGGGTTGGGGTTAGTGTAAAGGTTAGTGTTAGGGATAGGGATAGGGTTAGGGCTAGGTCTGGGGCTCAGGTTGGGGTTATGGTTAGGGTGTATGGTTAGGTAAGAGTTAGGATTAGGGTTAGGGTTTAGGGTTAGTGTTGGGGGTTGGAGTGAGGGTTAGGGTCAGGGGTTGGGATAAGGTTAGGGTTAGGGTTATGGTTAGGATTTAGAGTTTAGGGGGTAGGGTTATGGTTGGGGTTAGTGCTAGGGTTAGGTCTGGGGCTGGGGCTAGGGTTAGGGGCTGGGCTAGGGCTGGGGTTAGAGTTAGGGTTGGGTGAGTTTAGGGTTAGCGTTAAGGGTAGGGTTAGGGTTGGGTTAGGGTTAGGGTTAGGGGTAGGAGTAGGGTTAGGTTTTGGTTAGGTTTAGGGTTAGTGGTAGGGGTAGGGGTAGGGTTAAAGGTATGTGTCGGTTAGGGTTAGGGTTAGGGTTAGCATTAGGGTTAGGGTTAGAGATTAGGGTTAGGGTTAGGGTTTGGTTTAGGGTTAGGGTTAGGGTTAGGGTTAGCGATACTCTTAGGTTTAGGGTGGGAAGTGGTTTAAGGTTAGGGTTAGGGGTTAGGTTAGGGGGTTTGGTTAGGGTTAGGGTAAGGGTTAGGTTTAGCGTTGGGGTTTGGTTTAGGATTAGGCTTAGGGTTAGCGTTACTCTTAGGATTATGGTAAGAAGAGGTTTAGGGTTACGGTTGAGGCTTAGGGGTTAAGGTTAGTGTTAGAGTTATGCTTAGGGTTAGGGTTAGGGTTCGGTTTAGGGTTAGGTTTGGGGTTAGGGTTAGCGTTACTCTTAGTTTTAGGGTTAGAAAAGTTAAGGGTTAGGGTTAGGGTTAGGGGTTGGGGGTTAGGGTAAGGGTTGGGGTTAGGGTTTGGGTGGGGCTAGGGCTACGGTTAGGCTTAGGGTTAGGGTTGGGTTAGGATTAGTTGTAAGTGTAGTGGTAAGGTTAGGATTAGGGTTATGGTTAGGGGTAAGGGTTAGTAGTAGGGTTAGGAATAGTTGTATGGGGATGGGTTGTGGTCAGGGTTAAGGTTAGTGCTATGGTTGGGTTAGGTTTATTGTTGGGGTTAGAATTAGGGTTAGTGTTAGGTTTAGGTTTAGGGATAGAGATACGGTTAGGGCTAGGACTAGGGCTGGGGTTATGGTTATGGTTATGGTTTAGGTTTAAGGTAAGGGGTTAGAATTAGGGTTAGGGTTTAGGGTTAAAGTTAGGTTTTGATGTGAGTGTTAGGATCAGGGTTTGGGTAAGGTTAGGGTTAGGGTTAGGGTTAGGTTTTAGAGTTTATGAGTTGGGTTATGGTTAGGGGGTAGTGCTAGGGGTTGGTTTTAGGCCTAGGGCTGGAGTTCAGTTTAGGGAAGGGTTGGTGTTGGGGGTTTGGTTTAGGGTTAAGTTTAGCATTACTATTAGGTTTATAGTTAGGTTTAGGGTTTAGGGTTAGGGTTAGTGTTAGGGGTTAGGATTAGTGTTAAGGTTAGGGTTGGGGTGGGGGTTAGGGTTAAGGTTGGGGTTGGGGTTTGGTTAGGGTTGGAATTAGGTTTAGGGTTAGGGATAGGGTTAGCGTTACTCTTGGGTTTAGGGTTAGAAGAGGTTTTGGGTTAGGGTGAGGGTTAGGGTTAGGGCTTTTGGTTAGGGTTGGGGTTAGGGTTAGTGTTACTCTTAGGATTATGGTTAGAAGGGGTTTAGGTTTAGGGTTAAAGTTAAGGTTAGGTGTTTTGGTTAGGGTTAGGGTTACATTTAGGGATAGGTTTAGGGTTAGGGTTTACGCTTGGGGTTAGGTTTAGGGGTTAGGATTAGGGTTAGGGTTATTGTTGGGGTTGGGGTTAGGGTTAGGGTTGGGGTTAGGGGTTAGGATTGGGGTAGGGGTTAGGGTTAGGGTTGGGGATAGGTTTAGGGTTAGGGTTAGGGTTTGGGTTTGGGTTAGGGTTAGGGGTTAGGATTAGATTTGGGGTTAGGGTTGGGATATCGGTTAGGGTTAGGGTAGGGGATAGGTTTAGGGTAAGGGTTAGGATTAGCGTTACTCTTAGTTTTAGGGTTAGAAGAGATTTGGGGTTGGGGTTAGGGGTTAGGGGTTAGGGTTGGGGTTTGGTTTAGGGTTAAGGTTAGTGTTAGGGTTAGGGTAAGTGTTACTTTTAGGTTTAGGGTTAGGGTTAGGGTTAGGGTTAGTGTTGGGGGTTAGGGTTAAGAGTTAGGGTTAGGGTTAGGGTTTGGTTTAGGGTCAGGGTTAGCGTTATTCTTAGGTTTAGGGTTAGAAAGGTTTAGGGTTCGGGTTAGGATTAGGGATAGGGTTAGGTTTAGGGGTGATGGTTAGGGATAATGTTAGCGTTAGTTTTAGCATTTAGTTTAGGGTTAGGTTTAGGGTTAGGGTTGGGGTTTGGTTTAGGATTAGGGATACGGGTAGGTTTAGGGTTAGCGTTACTCTTAGATTTAGGGTAAGAAGAGGTTTAGGGTAACAGTTAGGGTTAGGGGTTAGGGTTAGTGTTAGGTTTAGGCTTAGGTTGGGGTTCGGTTTAGGGTTAGGATTAGGGTTATGGTTTGGTTTAGGGTTAGGATTAGTGTTAGGGTTAGCGTTACTCTTAGGTTTAGGGTTAGCAAGGTTTAGGGTTTGGGGTAGGGTTAGGGGTTAGGGTTAAGGTAAGGGTTAGGTTTAGGGTTAGGTTTTGGTTTAGGGTTAGGGTTAGTGTTAGTGTTTAGGGTTAGCGTTAGGGTTAGGGTTACTGTTAAGATTAGGTTTAGGTTTAGGGTCAGGGTCAGGGTCAGGGTCAAGGTAATTGTTAGGGTTAGCGTTAAGGTTACCATTAGCGTTAGGGTTAGTGTTAGGTGTTAGGGTTAGTGTTAGGAATAGGGTTAGGGTTTAGCGTTAGGGTTAGGTTTAGGGCTAAGGATGAGGTTGATGTTGGGTTGAGGTTGAGGTTAGTTTTGGGACTGGGGTTGGGGTTAGGGTTGGGATTGTGGTTGGGTTTAGGTTTGGGTTTGGGGTTAGGGTGAGGGTTGGGGTTAGAGTTAGTGTTAGGATTGGGGTAAAAGTTTGTGATGGGGTTGGGGTTAGATTTAGTGTTGGGTTACAGTTAGGGTTAGGGATCGTGTTAGGGTTAGTTTAAGGTTAGTGATAGGGTTAGGTTTAGAGATCGTGTTAGGGGTTAGTTTAGGGTTAGTGCTACGGTTAGGGTTAGGGTTCGTGTTAGGGTTAGTTTAGTGTTAGTGTTAGGGTTAGTGTTAGGGTTAGGGTTCGTGTTAGGGTTAGGGTTAGGGTAAGGGTTAGGGTTCGGGTCAGGGTTAGGGTTCGGGTTCGGGTTAGGGTTCGGGTTCAGTTTAGGGTTAGGGTCAGGGGTTAGGGTTAGGGTTAGGATTAGCGTTAGGGTTAGGGGTTAGGGTTAGGGGTTAGGTTTTGGGTTAGGGTTAGGGTTAGGTTTAGGGTTTAAGGTTAGCATTAGGGTTAGGGTTAGGGGTTAGGTTTAGGGTTAGGGGTGAGGTTTAGTGTTAGGATTAGGGTTGGGGTTAGGGTTAGTGTTCGGGTTAGGGTTAGGGTTAGGTTTAGGGTTAGGGGTTAGGGTTAGCTTTAGGATTAGGATTAGGGGGTTAGGGTTAGGTTAGTGTTAGGGGTTATCGTTAGGAGTTAGTTTAGGGTTAAGGTTGGGGTTGGGGTTAGGGTTGAGGTTGAGGTTAGTGTTGTGACTTGGGTTGGGATTAGGGTTCGGATTGTGGTTGTGTTTAGGGTTGGGGGTTGGGTTTAGGGTTAGGGTTGGGGTTAGGGTTTGGTTGAGGGTTAGGATTGGGGTTGAAATTAGCCTTGGGGTTGGGGTTAGAGTTAGTGTTAGGTTACAGTTAGGGTTAGAGTTGGTGTTAGGGTTAGTTTAGCGTTAGTGTTAAGTTTATGGTTCGGGCTAGGGATAGGTTTAGGACTCGGGCTAGTGCTAGCGCTAGGGTTTGGGCTAGGGATATTGTTAGGGTTAGTGTTTAGTGTTATGTTTAGGGTTAAAGTTAAGTGTAGGTATAGGGTGAGGGTTTAGGGTTGGGGTTAGGGTTAGGGATAGTGTTAGGGTTAAGGTTAGGGTTAGGCATGAGGGTTAGGGTTGGGGTTGGGTTTTGGGGTTGGGGTTAGGGAAAGAGTTTAGGCTTAGGATATGTGTTGGGGTATAGTTAGGTTGGGGTTAGAGTTAGGCCTAGGGCTAGGGTTAGCATTAGGGTAGGGTTAAGGTAGGGTTGTTGTTGGGGATAGTTTTAGGGTTAAGGTTAGCATTACTATTAGGTTCATTGTTAAGTTTAGGGTTGGGTTTGGGGTATAGGGTTAGGGGTTAGGATTAGGGGTTAGGATTGGGGTTGGGGTTAGGGTTGGGATAGGGGTTAGGGTTAGGGTTTGGGATAGGTTTGGGGTTAGGGTTAGGGTTTAGGGTTTGGGTTGGGGTTAGGGTGTGGGTAGGGGTTAGGGTAAGGGTTGGGGTAGGGGTTAGGGTTAGGGTTGGGGATAGGTTTAGGGTTAGGGTTAGGATTAGCATTACTCTTAGTTTAGGGGTTAGAAGAGATTTAGGGTTAGGGTTAGGGTTACGGTTAGTGTTAGGGTTAGGGTTAGGGTTTGGTTCAGGTTTAAGGTTAGTGTTAGGGTTAGGGTAAGTGTTACTCTTAGGTTTAGGGTTAGGATTGGGTTAGGGTTAGAGTTAGGGGTTAGGGTTAAGGGTTAGGGGTTAGGGTTAGGGTTTGGTTTAGGGTTAGGGTTAGCGTTAGGGTTAGCGTTATTCTTAGGTTTAGGGTTAGAAGAGGTTTAGGGTTCGTGTTAGGGTTAGGGATCAGGTTAGGGTTAGGGGTGATGGTTAGGGATAATGTTAGGTTTAGTTTTAGCATTTGGTTTAGGGTTAGGTTTAGGGTTAGCGTTAGTGTTTGGTTTAGGGTTAGGGTTAGGTGTGGGTTTGGGGTTAGCGTTACTCTTGGGTTTAGGGTAAGAAAGAGGTTTAGGTTTACGGTTATGGTTAGGGGTTAGGGTTAGTGTTAGGATTAGGCTTAGGTTTAGGGTTCGGTTTAGGGTTAGGATTAGGGTTAGTGTTTCGTTTAGGGTTAGGGTTAGTGTTAGGGTTAGCGTTACTCTTAGGTTTAGGGTTAGAAAGGTTTAGGGTTTGGGTTAGGGGTAGGGGTTGGGGTTAAGGTAAGGGTTAGGTTTAGGGTTAGGGTTTGGTTTAGGGTTAGGGTTAGTGTTAGTGTTAGGGTTAGTGTTACGGTTGGGGTTACTGTTAGGATTAGGTTTAGGTTTAGGGTCAGGGTCAGGGTCAGATTCAGGGTAATTGTTAGGGTTAGCATTAAGGTTACCATTAGGGTTAGGGTTAGCATTAGGTTTAGGGTTAGGGGTTAGGGTTAGTGTTAGGAATAGGGTTAGGGTTTAGCGTTAGGGTTAGGTTTAGGGCTAAGGATGAGGTTGGTGTTGGGTTGAGGTTGAGGTTAGTTTTGGGCCTGGGGTTGGGGTTAGGGTTGGGATTGTGGTTGGGTTTAGGGTTGGGTTTGGGGTTAGGGTGAGGGTTGGGGTTAGAGTTAGTGTTAGGATTGGGGTTGAAGTTTGCATTGGGGTTGAGGTTAGGGTTAGTGTTGGGTTACAGTTAGGGTTAGGGATCGTGTTAGTGTTAGATTAGGGTCAGTGTTAGGGTTAGTGTTAGGGTTCGTGTTAGGGTTGGTTTAGGGTTAGTGTTAGGGTTAGGGTTAGGGATCGTGTTAGGATTAGGGTTAGGGTTCGTGTTAGGGTTAGGGTTTCGGTTAGGGTTAGGGTTCGTGTTAGGGTTAGTTCAGGGGTTAGTGTTAGGGTTAGGGTTAGGGTTCGTGTTAGGGTTAGGGTTAGGGTTAGGGTTAGGTTAGGTTAAATCAGGTTTAGGGTTCGGGATCGGGTTAGGGTTAGTTTAGGGTTAGTGTTGAGGGTTAGGGTTAGGGTTAGGGTTAGGGTTCGTGTTAGGGTTAGTTTAGGGTTAGTGTTAGGGTTAGGGTTAGGGTTAGGGTTCGGGTTAGGGTTAGGTTTAGGGTTAGGAGTTATGGTTAGTGTTAGGATTAGGGTTAGGGGTTAGGGTTAGGGTTAGTTTTAGGGGTTATCGTTAGGGTTAGGGTTAGGTTTTGGGGTTAGGGTTTGGGGAAGAGTTTAGGCTTAGGATATGTGTTAGGGTTATACTTGGGTTAGGATTAGAGTTGGGCCTAGGGCTAGTTTTAGCATTAGGGTAGGGTTAGGGTGGGGTTGTTTTGGGGATAGTTTTGGGGTTAAGGTTAGCATTACTATTAGGTTCATTGTTAGGTTTAGGCTTAGGTTTGGGGTATTGGTTTAGGGTTAGGGTTAGGGGTTAGGATTAGGGTTAGGGTTAGGGTTGGGGTAGGGGTTAGGGTTAGGGTTGGGGATAGGTTTAGGGTTAGAGTTAGGGTTAGCGTTACTCTTGGGTTTAGGGTTAGAAGAGATTTACGGTTAGGGTTGGGGGTTGGGGTTAGGGTTAGGGTTTGGTTTAGGGTTAAGATTAAGGTTAGGTTTAGGGTAAGTGTTACTCTTAGTTTTAGGGTTAGGGTCAGGGTTAGGGTTAGAGTTAGGGGTTAGGGTTGGGGGTTAGGGTTAGGGTTAGTGTTTGGTTTAGGTTAGGGTTCGGGTTAGTTTTAGGGTTAGGGGTTGGTTAGGGTTAAGGTTAGGGTTAGGGTTAGGTGTTATGGTTAGGGTTACGGTTAGGGATAGGATTAGGGTTAGGTGTTAGGGTTGGGGTTAATGTTAGGATTAGGGTTAAGGTTAGGGTTAGCGTTACTCTTAGGTTTAGGGTTAGAAGAGGTTTAGGGGGTTCGGGTTAGGGTTAGGGTTAGGGTTAGGGGTTGGTTAGGGTTAGGGTTAGGGGTTTTAGGTGGTTTGGGTTAGGGTTAGTGTTAGGTTTAGGGTTTGGTTTAGGGTTAGGGGTTTAGGTTTAGGGTTTGGTTTAGGGTTAGGGGGGTTAGGTTTAGGGTTTGGTTTAGGGTTAGGGTTAGGGGTTAGGTTTGGGGTTTGGTTTAGGGTTAGGGTTAGGGTTAGGTTTAGTGTTAGCGTTACACTTAGGTTTAGGGTTATAAGAGGTTTAGGGTTAGGGTTAGGGATAGGGCTTAAATTTAGGGTTGGTGTTGGGGTTGGGGTTATGTTTAGGGTTTGATTTGGGGTTATGTTTAGGGTTAGGTTTAGGGTTAGCGTTACTCTAAGGTGTGGGGTTAGGGTTAGGGTTAGGGTTAGAGTTAGGGGTTAGGGTTGGGGGTTAGGGTTAGGGTTAGGGTTAGGGGTTAGGGTCTGGGTTAGGGGTTAGGGTTAGGGTTGGGGTTACGTTTTGGGGTGAGGGTTAGGGAAAGAGTTTAGGCTTAGGATATGTGTGGGGTTATAGTTAGGGTTAGGGTTATAGTTAGGTCTAGAGCTAGGGTTAGGGTTAGTGTAGGGTTGGTGTTGGGGTTGGGTTTATGGTTAAGGTTAGCATTACTATTAGGTTTATTGTTGGGTTTAGGGTTAGGTTTGGGGTATAGGGTTAGGGTAAGGGTTAGGAGGTTAGCATTAGGGTTAGGGTTAGTGTTGGGGTAGGGGTTAGGGTTAGGGTTGGGGATAGGTTTGGGGTTGGGTTTAGGGTTAGCGTTACTCTTAGGTTTAGGGTCAGAAGAGATTTGGGGTTAGGGTTAGGGTTTGGTGTAGGGTTTGGTTAAGTTTAGGTTAGGGTTAGGGTTAGGGTAAGTGTTACTCTTGGGTTTAGGGTTAGGGTTAGGGTTAGGGTTAGGGTTAGGGGTTAGGGGGGTTAGGGTTAGGGTTAGGGTTAGGGTTAGGGGTTAGGGTTAGGGTTAGGGTTAGGGTTAGATATGGTTAAAGTTAAGGCTAAGGTTAGGGTTAAGGGTAGGATTAGGTGTTTTGGTTGGTGTTAGCTTTAGGTTTAGTGTTAGGGTTAGGGTTGGGTTAGTGTTAGGTTTATGGTTAGGATTAGGTTTAGGGTTAGGGTTAAGGTTAAGATTTGGTTTAGGGGTTCGGTTTGGGGTTAGGGTTAGGTTTAGCGTTAGGTTTAGCGTTAGGTTTAGGGTCAGGTTTCAGTTAAGCTTAGGGCTGGGGTTAGTGTTCAGGTTTAGGTTTATAGTTCTGGTTTAGAGATAGGGTTTCGAAAAGTGTTAGGGTTAGGATTAAGGTCGGTTGTGGTTAGGGTTAGTGTTAATGCTAGGGCTGGGGCTGGGCCTACGTTTGGGTTTAGTGTTAATTTTAAGGGTTGGTTTAGAGGTTGTGGTTGGTTTGGGTTAGAGTTAGGGTTAGGGTTTAGAGTTTAGCATTATGGTTAGGGTTAGGGTTGGGGCCAGTGCTAGGGATAGATCTAGGTCTGGGGCTAGTGTTGGGGCTTGGGCTGGGGCTAGGGTTAGGGTTAGGGTTGGGTGAGTTTTCAGGTTAACGTTCAGGGTAGGGGTAGGGGTGGGTTAGGCTTAGGTTAGGGTTAGGTGTAGGGGTAAGTTTGGGTTAGGTTTAGGGTTAAGGGTGGGCATAGAGGTAGGGTTGTGTTATGTTTGGGTTTAGACCAGTTAGTGTTAGCGTTAGGGTTAGGGTTACGGTTAGGGTTAGAGGTTAGGGTGAGGATTAGGGTTATGGTTACAGTTAGAGTTAGAGTTAGGGTTAGTGTTAGGGTTCAGTGTTAGTTTTTGAGTTAGGGTTAGGGGTTAGGGTTGGGGTTATGGTTAAAGTTAGGGTTAGGGTTACGGTTAGTGTTTAGGGTCAGATTGAGGGTTAAGGATCAGGGTTTTGGGAAAGTGTTAGGGTTAGGGTTAAGGGTAGGGTTAGGGATTGAGGTTAGGGTTAGGGTTAGGGTTAGGGTTAGGGTTAGGGTTAGGGTTGGGTTAGGGTTGGGGTTAGGGTTAATGCTGGGGCTAAATTATAACCCTTTCACTAACCTTAACCCAATCCTAACCCTAACCCAAACCCCAACAGATACTCCTACCCCTACCCCTAACAGTAAATCTTAAACCTTAACCTAAACCTAACCCAACTCTAACACTAACCCTAATCCTTACCCTCTCCCTGGGCCTAACAATAATCCTAACCCTATCCCTATACCCTGGACCTTAACCGTGACCCAGCCAAACCCAACCCTAACCCTAACTACCCCTAACCGTGCCCATGCCCCTAACCCCTAAGCCTAACACTGGGCCAAACCCTAACCATAAGCCCTAACCCTAACCATAACCATAGGCCTTAAGCCTCAAGCCTAGCACAGCTCTAACCATAACCTAAAGCCCTGGCCTGGCCTAAACCTAAGCCTAATCCCTGGCCTAACACTAACCTAAACACTAACCCTAGCCCTAACCATAGCGCAGGCCTGACACTAGGCCTGGCCTAACCCCTGACCTTGGCTCTGGCCCGGCCCCACCCCCAACCCTGGCCTAATCATATCCTAACTATGGCCTAGCCTAACGCAAAGCCTATTCTGGCCATGACCTAGGCCTAAGCCTCTTCTAACCGTAATCCGAACAGTGGCGCTAACCTAATCCTATCCCTAACCCCGGCCCCGACCCTAAGCCTAGGCCTGTCCTAGGCCAAAACATAGCCTGGCCATAAACCTAGCAGCAGCGCTAGCGGTGACACTAGGCCTGGCCTAGGCCTGGCTCTAAAATCTAGCCCTGGCCTGGCCTAGGCCCTGGCCTGGCCTGGTCTGGCCTGGCCCTACCCCTGGCATTCGCCATGGGCCTGGGCCTGTCTTTGGGTCTGGCCCTGCCCTGACCTTGGCCTGGCCTGGGCCTGGGCTCTGGCCTAAAACTGGCCTGGCCTAGCCCAGGCCTAATCCAAGGCCCTGGCCAAGGCCCGCCACCCATGGCCTGCACTTGCCCTGCCCTACCCTGGCCTGGCCAGGCCCTGATCCTGGCACTGGGGCTGGCCTGGCACTGGCCCTGGCCTGGCACTGGCCTAGGCCTAGTCCTGGTGCTAACGCTGGCCTGGCTAATCCCTGGCTAACCCTGGCCCCAACCCTGGCACTGGCCTGGCACTAGCACTAACCATATCACTGTTCTTGGCCTAGGCCTGAGGCCTGGGCCTAAGCCCTGGCCTAGCCTGACCCTGACCTGGCCCTGGCCATGGCACTAACATTGGCCCTGGGGCCTAAGCCTGTCCTTGGGCCTAGCTCTGCCCCTGCCTTGGCCTAGCCCTGGCCTAAGTACTGGCCTAAAAGGCCTGGCCTAGCCCGACCCTGGCCTAGGCCTAGTCCTGCCTGGCCTGGCCTAACACTAAGCCTAGCCTAGCACTGGCCTAAAAATGGCCTGGCCTGGGCCTGGCCTAACATTAGCCCTAGCCCAGTCTTGGCCTGGCCTGGCTCCAGCCCATGCCCCTACCCTTGGCCCTAACCCTAGCCCTGTCCTAAAGCCCTGGCCTAACCTTAAGCACTAGCCTAGCCTAGCCATGACCCAGAAGCTAACCCTAGCCTGGCACCTGGCCTGGCCCCTAACCCCAGCCCCAATCCCAACACTAACTCTAACCGTGCCTTAACTCTAGCCTGGCCTAACCCTATCCCTATTTTGGCCCTAACCCTAAACTAAGCCTCTTCTAACCCTAACCCTAACAGTAACAGTAACCTTAATCCTATCCCTGTCCCAAAGCCCAAGCCTAAACCCTAGCGCTAACCTAACCCCTATCCTTTAACCATAGTCCCTAGCCCTCCCTTAACCCTAAGCCTAGCCATAACCTAAGCCTGAACCCTAACCCTAACACTAACCCTAGCCCTAGCCTAGCCCTATCCCTGGCACTATCCCTAGACCTAACCCTCTCCTAGCCCTAACCCAAGCCATAGCCATAACCATAAACCTAAACATAAGCCTAACATTGAACCTTAACCCTAACCTAAACCAACCTAACCTTACCTAACCCAAACCCCAGCACATACCCCTACACCTAACCCTACCCCTAGCCCTACCCCTGACCAAAATCCTGACACTAAGCCCTAACCCTGGCCTGGCCTAGGCCTTAAGCTTTAAGCCTAATGCTATCCCAGCTCTAACCCTAGCTCTATCCCTTATACTAACTCTGTCACTAAGCACTAAACCCTAACGTTAACCCTAGCTCTAAACACTAACCCTAGCCCAAATCCTTACAAGCCCTAAACCTGGCCGTAACCTAACACCAACCCATTCCCCTACCCCTAGCCTGGACCTAGCCGCAGCCACTAGCCTGGCCTAACCCCTAGGCCTAGCACAGGCCTTAACCCTGGCCTAAAGCCTACCCTAAAACTAAGCCTAACCTTAGCCTGGCCTAGCCGTAGCTCTAACCCTAACCTTAACTGTAACCCTAACTCTATCTCTGGCCTATCCCAAGGCCCTCACTCGTCTAGCCCTAACCTTAAACTTACCCTACCCCCTGGCCTATCCATACCCCTAACCCTAACCCGGCCTAGGCCTAGCCTCACCCTAGCCCTAGCTCGTCCAGCCCTTGCCTTGCCACTAGTCCTGTGACTAGCCTGGCCCTGCCCTATCACTAGCCCTGGTCCCTAATCTTGGCCTAGCCCTAAGCACTAGCCCTTGCCCTAACCATAATCCAGGCCTAGCCTAACCCTTGTCCTAGGCCTGGCCTAACCACAGCCCCAGCCCTGGCCTAAGCATGCCCTGGCTCTGGCCTGGCCTAGCCCTAGCCTATTCTAGCCCTAGCCTAAGCCTAAGTCTCTTCTAACCCCTAACTCTAACAGTAGCGCTAACCCTAATCCTATCCTAACCCCAGGCCGGACCTAAACCTAAGCCTGCCTAAGCCTCAGCCTGTCCCTAACCATAAATCTAAGCCCAGCCTTAGCACTAACACTAACACTAACCTGGCCTACCCCTAACCCTGCCCCAACCCTAGCCTAACCTGGCCCTGGCCCTGCCCTAGCACTGGCCCTGGCCTAACCCTATCCTTGGGCCTAACCCAGCAATACATTTGACCTTAGCCTAAACGCTAGCCTAAAACAGGCCCTAACCTAACCGGACCTAACCCAGGCCTAATCCTAACCACCAGCCCATGCCCCTACCCTTGCTCCTGCGCCTGCACCTGGCCTAGCCAGGCCCTAGCCTAGGCCTAGCACTAAGCCTAGCCTAACACTAGCGCTAAAGCTAATCCTAGCCATAACCCTAACCCCAAGCCTAAAGCTAACACTAGCTCGAGACCTAACTCTAGCTAAAAGCCTGGCCTAGCCTAGGCCCTACCCTAAGCCTAAGCCTGGCCTGGCCCTAGCCTTACCCCCAGGCACTGGCCCTGGGCCTAGCCCTTTCCTTGGGCCTAACCCTGCTCCTGCCTTTAAGCCTGACGCTAGGCCTAGGCTCTGGCCTAAGACTAACCCTGGCCTGCCCCAGGCCCTGGCCCCAAGGCCTGCAATGGCTCTGGCCGTGCCCTAGCCATAAGGCCTAGCCCTGGCCCTGTTCTGCCCTAGCCTAGGCCAAGGCCTCTTCTGGCCTAGCCCTAGCCGTGCCCTGGCCTAGCCCTAGCCCTTGTCCTGTCCTGACCCCTAAGCCCCAGTCTTAGGCCTAGGCCTGCCCTGGCTCTAGGCCTGACCTTGGGCCTAAGCCTCACCCCCGACTTTGAAGCCTAGCCTAGTACTAGCACTACCCTAACAGTGACTCTAAGCCCTGGCCTAGGCCCTGGCCTGGCCTCACCCTGGCCTGGCCTGGGCCCTGGCCTGGCCTGGCCTGGGCTCTGGCCTAGCCTGGCCTAAAGCTGATCCTATGCCTAGCCTGGCCTAATGCTGGCCTAAATTTTAGCCCTTTCACTAACCTTAGCCCAGTCCTGGCCTAGCCCTAGCTCCAGCACATCCCCCTGCCCATGCCCTGCTCCTGCCCTAGGCCTAACCCTGGCCCTAGTCCTAGCACTGGCCTAGGCCTAACACTAGCCCTGGCCTAACACTGTCCTAGCCTAGCCCTTGCCTTGTGCCTAGGCCTAGCCTAACTTTGTTCTAGCGCTAGCCCTAAATCTAAGCCTCTTCTACACTCAGCCTAACAGTAACGCTATCCTAGCCTAACCTAAAGCCAAGCCCAGCCCTAACCCAAAACCCTAGCCTAACACTAACCTAAGCCCTAACCCTTAAACTAACCATAGCCAGAGACCTGGCCATGGCCCTGGCCCTGGGACTGGCCCTGGCCCTATTCCTAACCCTGGCCGTAACCCTAGCTCTAGCCTTACACTAACCCAAGCCCTTACACTAGCCTAACCCAGGCCCAGGCCCTGGCCCTGGCCCTGGCCCTAAGCCTAGCCCTTGCCTAGGCCTAAACACTAGGCCTAGGCCTAGCCCAGGCCTAACTCTAGGCCTGACACTAAATAAGCATCAGCCCCTGCCCAGCCCCTGCCCTTGGCCTAACCCAGCCTGGCCTGGCACTGGCCTGGCCTTGTCCCCTAAGCCTGGCTCTGTCACTAGGCCTGGGCTCTAGCACTGGCACTGGCCTGGCCTGGCCTAACCCTGGCCCTAGTGCTTACCGAGGCCTAGGCCTGGCCATGATCCTAGCCCCAGCCCCGTTTCCCCTGCCCCTGCCCATGCGGCCCTGGCCTAGGCCCTGGCCTGGCCTGGCCTAGGCCTGGCCCTGCCTAGCACAGGCCTTGGCACTGACCTTAAGGCCCTGGCCTGGCACTGGCCTGGGCCCTGGCCTGGCCTAGGCCTGGCCGTGACCCCTGGCCTGGCCTTGGCCTGGGCCTGGCCCTGGCCTGGCTCCTGGCCTAGGCCTGGCCGTGGCCTGGCACTGTCCCTGGCCTGGCCTAACACTGGTTCGTCTAGGCCTGACCATAGGCCTGCCCCTACCTCTCTGGCCTGTCCCTGCCCTGGCCTAGCCTGGCCCTGGCCTGGCCTTAACCACGGCACCTGGCCCTGCCTCTAATCTTGGCCCTGGCCTAAGTCTAAGCGGCCGGGATGCTGGCCTGGCAGTGATGCTGGCCTAATCCTGTCCTGGCTCCAAGCTGACCCTAGGCCTAGGCCTGCCTAGGCTTAGGCCTGGCCTCGGCCCTGGCCCTGGCCTGGCACTGGCACTAAGTGCCTGACCCTGGCCTGGCACTGGCCCTGGCCTGGCACTGGTGCTGGCGCTGGTTCTGGCCTACCCTGGCCTGGCAATGGCCTGGCCCTGGCCTGGCACTGGCCTGGCCCAGTCCTGGCCTGGAGTCTGGCTCCCGGCATGCCCTGCCCTGGCCCCTCCCCTGGCCCTGGCCTGGCACTAATCCTGTCCTGGGCCCGGATCCCTGGCCTGGCCTGGCCTGGGGCCTGGCCTGGCCTGGCCTGGGCGTGGCTCTGGCCCTGGCCTGGCTGTGGCCTGGCCTGTCCTGGCACTGGCCTGGCCTAGCTCGTCCAGGCCTGGCCTAGGCCTGCCCTGCACCTGGCCTGTCCCTGCCCTAGGCCTGGCCCGCCCTGGCCTACGTCGTATGGCCCTGGCCCTTAGCCTGCGCCTGGCCTAAAGCTGCCCTAGTCCTGGCACTGGCCCTAGCTCTGGCACTAGGCCCTCATGCCTAGGCCTGACCATAGCCCTGAAGCACTGGCCCTAACCTTAGCTATAGCCAGGCCTGGCCTAGGCCTAAGCCCTAGCCCCTAACGTTAACCTGGCCTGGCCTGGCCTAACCCCAACCCCAACCCTAATCCTAACCATGCCCTAACTCTAACCACACCCTAACCCCAAGCCTCTTCTAACCCTAGCCTAACTCTAAACCTCTTCTAACCCTAACCCTAGCAGTAATGCTAATCCTAATCCTATCTATAGCCCCAGCACCAGCCCTAAGCCTAAGCCTACACTAGGCCTAAGCCTAAGCCTGTTCATAGGCCTGGCCTAACCCCAGCCTAGCACTAACACTAGCACTTACCCTATCCCTAACTGTAAAAACTGGCCTAGCCTAAGCCTAGGCCCTAGCCTAATCCTAAACCTGGTCTGGCCCTGGCCCTGCCCTATCACTGGCCCTTGGCCTAACCCTATCCTTGGGTCTAGCCCTACCCCTACCGTTAGCCTAACCTAAGCACTAAGCTCTAATCCTAAAGCTAGCCTTAACCCTAGCCCAGGCCTGGCAACCCTAACCTAGGCCTAACCTAAAGCATGGCCCATGCACCTGCCCTTACACCTGCCCCTGCCCTGGCCTAGCCAGGCCCTAGCCCTGGCCTACGCTAGGCCTAGCACTGGCCCAGGCACTGGCACTGACCTAGGCCTAATGTTGGCCTATCCCCAGCTCTAGCACTAACCCTAGCACTGGCCTATCCTGGCCTAATCCTAAGCCCTAACCATAGCCTCACCGTGGCCTAGCCTAGCCATAACTCGTCTGGCCCTAGCCCTGGGCCTGCACTTACCCTGGCCCCTCCCTCCTCCCTAAGTCTAGCACAAGCCTAGCCATAGCCCTGGCCCGGACCTAGCCCTGCCTCTCTAGCACTAGCCTAAAGCGTTCCCTGGCCTAGCCCTGCCCTTAGTTCTAGCCCTGGCCCTGCCTAGCCCTGTCCTAGGCCTAATCCATAGCCTTGGCCTAGCTGTAGGCACTAGTCCTGGCCCTTGCCATAGCCCATGCCTGGCCTAGCCCATAGCCTGGCCTAACCCTGGCTGGCCCGATCCTAGCCCTGGGGTGTGCCGTAACTGTGACCTGGCTCTGGCCCTGGCCTAGCTCTAGCCTAGCCTGGCCTGGCCTAACGTTGGCCCTTGCCCCAGCCTGGCACTGGCCTGGCTCTGGCACTGGCACTGGCCTGGCCTGGCCTAAAGCTAGGCCTAGGCTCTGGCCCAGGCCTTAGCACTAGCACTAGCAATGGCCTGGCCTGGCCCTAGGCCTAGGCCTGGCCTCAGCCCCTGGCCTAAGCACTAACCCCTAGCCTATCTAAAACCTTGAAGCCTAATCCTAGCCTAACCCAGCCTAACCATAATGTTGGGGTTGGTGTTTTGGGTTAGGGTTTGGGTTAGGATTTAGGGTTTAGGAATAGGCTTAGGGTTGGTGTTTTAGGGTTAGGGGTTAGGCTTAGGGGTTAGGTTTTGGGGTTAGTCTTTTGTATGGTTAGGGTTTGGGTTAGTGTTTAGGGTTAGGGTTAGGGTTAGGGATTACAGTTTAGGAAATGGGTTAGGGTTAGGGTTACGGGATAGGTGTGGGGGTAGGTGTATGGGTTGGACTTAGGTTTAGGTTTAGGATTGGTTTAGGGTTAGTTTTAGGGTTAGAGTTTAGGGTTAGGGTTAGAGTGATGTTGGGGTTGGGGTTAGGGTAAGGGTTAGGCTTTAGGGTTAGGGATAGGGTTAGTGCTAGTGTTGGGGTTAGTGTTGGGGTTAGGGTTAAAAGAGGTATAGGTTTGGGGTTAGGGTTAGAATAGGCTTAGGGTTGGGTTAGGGTTAGGGGTACGGTTGGGGTTAGTGTTGGGGTTGGGGTTAGTGTTAATGTTAGGGTTAGGGGTTAGGGTTAGGATTAGGTTTGGTTTATGGTTAGGGTTGGGGTTTCTGTTTAGTGTTGGGGTTGGGGTTAGGTATTAGGGTTTAGGGAAAAGGTTAGGGTTAGGGTTAGGCTTAGGGTTGGGTTTAGGGTTAGTGTTAGGTTTAGCCTTAGGGTTAGGGTTGGGGTTTGGTTAGGGTTATGTGTAGGGGGTAGGGGTAAGGGTAGGTGTATGGGTTGAGGTTAGGGTTAGGGTTAGGGTTGTGTTAGGGTTAGGGTTAGTTTTAGGGGTTAGTTTTAGGGTTAGGATTTATCATTTAGGGTTAGGGTTAAGGGTAGGGGTAGGGGTTTAGGGTTAGGTTAGGGTTAGGTTTTAAAGTTAGCATTAGGGTTAGGGTTGGGTTTTAGATTTAGGGTTATGGTTGGGGTTTGGGTTGTGGTTGGGTTTACGGTTGGGGTTAGAGTTAGGGTTAGGTGTGGGGATAGGGTTAGGGGTACAGTAGGTTTATATGAGTTAGGGTTAGGGATAGTGTTAGGTTTACGGTTATGTTTAGGGTTAGAGTTAGGGTTAGGCTTAGGGTTAGGGTTTGAGTTACGGGTTAGGGTTAGGTTTAGGCTTAGGTAGGGTTTAGTGTTAGTGTTAGGTTTAGTGTTAACGTTAGGGTTAGTGTTAGGTTAGGGGTTACAGTTATGGTTAGGGTTCGGGGTAGGGGTAGGGGTAGGGGAATGGGTTGGAGTTAGGGTTATGGTTAGTTTTATTGTTGTGTTAGGATTAGGGTTAGTGTTAGTGTTCAGGGTTGGGATTAGTGTTAGTGTTTGGGGTTTAGTGATAGAGTTATTGTAAGGATAGGGTTAGGGTTAGATTTGGGTTAGGGTTAGTGTTAGTGTTATGGTTTAAGGTTTAGGGTTAGGGTTAGGGTTTATGGTTAGGGTATGGGTCAGGTTTAGGTTTAGCGTTTAGGGGTAGGGGTAGGGGTAGCGGTATGTGTTGGGGTTTGGGTTGGGGTTAGGGTGAGGTCGGATTAGGGTGAGGTTTAGAATTAAGATTTATGGTTTAGGGTTAGGGTTAAGAATAGGGTTAGAGTTGGGCCGAGGGATAGGGTTGGGCCTAGAGCTAGTGCTAGTGCTAAAGCTAGGGTTAGGGTTATGGATAGGGAATGGTTAGGGGGTAGGGTTGGGGTTGGGTTAGGGATAGGATTAGGTTTAAGTTTAGGGTTAGGGTTAGGGTTAGGGTACAGATAGGTTTAGTGTCAGAAGAGGTTTCGGTTTAGGGTTAGGGTTAGAATAGTGTTAGGGTTAAGGTTAGGGTTAGGGGTTAGGTTGCGGTTAGGGGTAGGGTTGAGTTTGGGGTTAGGGGTTAGGTTTAGGGTTTAGGGTTGGGGTTTGGTTCAGGGTTAGTGTTAGGGGTTAGGGTTAGGGGTGGTGTTAGTGGTAGGAGTATGGGTTGGGTTTGGGTTATGGTTAGGTTTAGGGTTAAATTTAGTGTAATGGTTAGTGTTACGGTTAGCGTTAGGGTTAGGGATAGGGTTGGGTTAGGGTTAGGTTTAGAGGTATGGGTAAGGGTAGGTGTTAGGGTTAGGGGTTAGGTTTATGGTTAGGGTAGGTATAGATTTAGGGTTGGTGTTGGGGTTAGGGATAGGATTAGGGTTAGGGTATGGTTAGGGGTAGGGTTGGGGTTGGGGTGGGGGTTAGGGTTAGTGTTAGGGTTAGCATTACTCTTAGGGTTAGAGTTAGAAGAGGTTTCAGTTTAGGGTAAGGTTTACGGTTGGGGTTAGGTGTTGGGCTTAGGGTTAGGGTTAAGGTTGGGTTATGGTTAGGGTTAGGGTTAGGGATAGGGTTAGGGTTAGATTTAGGGTAATGGTTAGTGTTACAGTTAGCATTAGGGTCACGGTTAATGTTGGGTTAGGTTTAGGTTTAGGGGTATGAGTAAGTGTAGGTGTTAGGGTTAGGGTTAGGGTTAGGTTTGGTTAGGGTAGGTACAAGTTTAGGGTTGGGGTTGGGGTTAGAGCTAGATTTGGGTTTAGGGTTGGTTTTAGGGTTAGGGTCAGAGTACGGTTAGGGTTGGGGTTCGAAGACTTTTCGTTTTAGGTTTAGGGTTAGAATAGGGTTAGGGATAGGGTTAGAGTTAGGGTGCGGTTAGGGTTATGGTTGGGGTTGGGGTTGGGGTTAGGGTTAGGGTTTGGGTTAGCATTACTCTTAGGTTTAGGGTTAGAAGAGGTTTAGGTTTATGGTATGATTTAATGTTAGGGTTAGGGTTTAGGCTTAGGGTTAGGGTTAGGGTTAGGTTTCGGGTTTAGGGTTAGGGGTAGGGGTAGCGGTATGTGTTGGGGTTTGGGTTAGGGTTAGGGTTAGGGTTGGGTTAGGGTTTTGGTTAAGGTTTAGGGTTGGGGTTAGGGTTAGGGTTTAGGTTTAGTGTTAGGATTAGGGTTAAGGTAGGGGTTAGTTGTTAAGATTAGGGTTAGGGTTAGGGTTAGTGTTAGGATAAGGGTAGGGTTATGGATTGTGGTTAGGTTTGGGGTTAGGGTTAAGTTGGGTTAGGTTTGGGGCTGGGTTTAGGAATAAGACTGGGGCTAGTCCTAGGTCTGGGAGCTAGGGCTGGGGCTCAAGCTAGGTTTAGTGTAATGGTTAGGCTTTAGGTTTGGGGTTACGGTTGGGGTATAAGGTTAGGGTTAGGGTTGGGGTTGGGTTTGGTGTTAGGGTTAGGGTTGGGGTTAGCGTTACTGTTAGGTTGAGTGTAGAAGAGGTTTAGGTTTAGGATTAGCATTAGAATAAAGTTAGGGTTAGGTTTAGTTTATTAGGGTTAGGGTTGGGTTAGGGATAGAGTTAGGGTTTAGTGTTAGGATTAAGGTTTGTGTCAAGATTAGGTGCTAGGTATGGGGTTAGGGTTAGGGGGTTAGGGGAAGGGGTAGGGGTAGGGGTTTTGTTTAAAGTTAGGGTTAGATTTAGGATTGGTTTAAGGTTAGTGTTGAGGTTAGAATTCAGGGTTAGTGTTAGGGTTAGGTTGGGGTTAGGGTTAGGGGTTTAGGTTTAGTGTGCGGTTAGTGTTAGGGTTGTGGTTGGGGTTAGGGTCAGGGGTTAGGGTTAGGGTTAGGGTTTGGGGTTTAGGGTTAGGGTTAAGAATAGGGTTAGGGTTAGGGTTAGGCCGAGGGATAGGGTGAGGCCTGGGGCTAGTGCTAGTGCTAAGGCTAGGGTTAGCGATAGGGTTAGGGTTAGGGTTAGGGTTATGGTGCGGTTGGGATTAGGGTCAAGAGGTTTCGGTTTAGGGTTGGGGTTATAATAGGGTTAGGGTTAAGGTTAAGGTTAGGGTACGGTTAGGGGGTAGGGTTGGGGTTCGGGTTAGGGTTAGGTTTAGGGTTGGGGTTTGGTTCAGGGGTTAGGGGTAGGGGTAGGCTTAGTGGTAGGAGTATGGTTTGGGGTTTGGGTTAGGGTTAGGTTTAGGGTTAGATTTAGCGTAATGGTTTCTGCTACAGTTAGCATTAGTGTTAGGGTTAGGCTTGGGTTAGTGTTGGGGGTAAGTGTATGTGTAGGGGTAGATGTTAGGGTTAGGGTTAGGGTTGGGTTTATGGTTAGGGAAGGTACAGGTAGAGGGTTTGGGTTGGGGTTAAGGATAGGATTAGGGTTAGGGTTAGGTTTAGGGTTAGGGTTAGAGTACGGTTGGGGTTAGGGTTCGAAGTAGTTTCGGTTTAGGGTTAGGGTGAGAATAGGGTTAGGGATAGGGTCAGGGTTAGGGTACGGTTAGGGTTAGGGTTGGGGTTGGGGTTCGCATTACTCTTGGGTTTGGGGTTACAAGAGGTTTCGGTTTAGGGTATGATTTAGGGTTAGGGTTAGGGGTTAGGCTTAGGGTTATGGTTAGGGTTAGGTTTAGTGTTTAGGGTTGGAGGTAGGGGTAGCGGTATGTGTTGGGGTTTGAGTTAGGGTTAGGGTTGGGTTAGGGTTACGGTTAGGGTTTAGGGTTAGGGTTAGGTTTTGGGTTTAGGTTTGGTGTTAGGGTTAGGATTAAGGTGGCGGTTAGCTATTAAGTTTAGGGTTAGGGTTAGGGTTAGTGTTAGGATTAAGGGTACGGTTATGGGTTGTGGTTAGGTTTAGGGTTAGGGTTAAGTTGGGTTGGGGTTAGGGCTAGGTTTAGGAATAAGGCTAGGGCTAGTCCTAGGGCTAGGGATAGGGCTGGGGCTCAAGCTGGGGTTAGTGTAAGGGTTGGGCTTTAGTGTTAGAGTTAGGGTTAGGGTTTAGGATTAGGGTTAGGGTTAGGGGTTGGGTTTGGGGTTAGGTTTAGGGTTGTGGTTGGGGTTAGGGTTAGGGTTAGGGTTACCATTACTGTTAGGGTTAGGGTTAGAAGAGGTTTAGGTTTGGGGTTGGGGTTAGAATACGGTTAGGGTTAAGGTATTAGGTTTAGGATTAGGGTTTAGGATTTAGGGTTGGGGTTATGTTAGGTTTGGGGTTTAGTGTTAGGGTAGGACTGGGGCTGGGGTAGGGCTGGGGCTAGTGCTGGGTCTGGGTTTATGGCTGGGGCTACGTTTGGGGTTAGGGTTGGGGTTTGGAGTTGGGGTTGGGATTAGGATTAGGATTAGGTTTAGGGTTAGGGTTATTGTTGGTGTTTAGTGTTAGTGCTAGAGTTAGGGTTGGGTTTAGTGTTAGGGATACTTTTGGGGCTGGGGCTAGTGCTGGGGTTAGGGTCAGGGGTTTAGTTTGGGGTTAGGGTTAGGGAGAGGGTTAGGGTAGGGTTAGGTTTAGATTTGGGGTTGGATTTGGGTTTAGTATTAGGATTAGCGTTACTGTTGGGTTTAGGGTTATAAGAGGTTTGGGTTTAAGGTTAGGATTAGAATAGTGTTAGGGTTAGGGTTAGTGTTAGGGTTGGGTTAGGATTAAGGTAAGGGTTAGTGTTTAGTGTTAGGTTTAGGGTTAGGGATATGGTTTCGGGTTTAGGAATAGGGTTCAGGTTAGGAGTAGCGGTCTGGTTAGGGGGCAGGGTTAGGGTTACGGTTACGGTTATAAGAGTTAGATTTAGGGTTAGGGTTAGGGTTAGACGAGTTAGCTTTAGGGTTAGGGTTAGGGGGTTAGGGTTAGGGTTAGGGTTTAGTATAAGGGTTAGGTTTAGGGTTTAAGGTTAGGGTTAGGGTTAGGGTTTAGGGTTAGGTGTAGGTTTAGGGGTTAGATTAGGGTTAGGGATAGGGGTAGGGTTAAAGTAATGTATGTGTTAGGGTTATGGTTACGGTTGTGTTAGGGTTATGGTTGGGGTTTAGGGACAGGTTTAGGGTTAGGGTTAGGGTTAGGGATAGGGTTAGGCCTAGGGCTAGTGCTAGGTATGGGGCTAGGTCTAGAGCTAGGGTTAGGGTTATGGTTAGGGTAGGGTTAGGTTTAGGGTTGTGGTTGGGGTTAGGGGTTACCATTACTGTTAGGGTTAGGGTTAGAATAGGGTTAGGGTTAGGGTTAGGGTATTAGGGTTAGGATTAGGGTTTAGGAATTAGGGTTAGGGTTAGGTTAGGGTTAGGGTTTAACGTTAGGGTTAGGGCTGGGGCTGGGGTAGGGCTAGGGCTAGTGCTGGGTCTGGGTTTATGGCTGGGTCTACGTTTGGGGTTAGGGTTAGGGTTTAGAGTTAGGGTTAAGATTAGGATTAGGTTTAGGGTTAGGATTATTGTTAGTGTTTAGTGTTAGGGCTAGAGTTAGGGGTTAGGTTTAGTGTTAGGGATACTTTTAGGGCTGGGGCTAGTGCTAGGGTTAGGGTTAGGGTTTGAGTTTAGGGTTAGGGTTAGGGAGAGGGTTAGGGTAGGGTTAGGTTTAGGTTTGGGTTTGGAGTGAGGTTTAGTATTAGGATTAGCGTTACTGTTAGGTTTAGGGTTATAAGAGGTTTGGGTTTAAGGTTAGGATTAGAATAGTATTAGGGGTTAGGTTTAGGGTATAAGGGTTAGGGTTAGTGTTTGGGATTTAGGGTTAGTGTTAGGTTAGTGTTAGGGTTAAGGTTTAGGGGTTAGGTTTCGGGTTAGGGTTAGGGTTGGGTTAGGGTTAGGGTTTAGGGATTAGGGTTAGGGTTAGGGGTTAAGGTTAGGGGTAGGGGTAGAGGTAGGGTTATGCTTTGGGGTTAGTGTTAGGTTTGGGTTAGGGATAGGGTTAGGGTTAAGGTTGGGGTTTAGGGATTATGGTTAGGGTTAGGGTTAGGGTTAAGGTAGGGCTAGTGATAGGGTTAGGGTTAGGGCAAGGGCTGGGGCTACGGCTGGGGCTAGTTTTTAGGGTACTGGTGGGTTTAGCATTAGGGTTATGGTTAGGGTTAGGGATAGGGCTAGTTTTTGGGTTAATGTTAGTGATAGGGTTTAGTGTTAGGGTTAGGGTTATAGTTAGGGGTTAGGGTTAGGGTTAGTGTTAGGGATATGGTTAGGTGTAGGTGTAGGTGTAGGGGTATGGGTTGGGGTTAAGGTTAAGGTTAGAGTTAAGGTTACTGTTGGTTGAGGGTTATGGTTAGTGTTTTTGGATAGGGTTAGGGTTAGGGTTTGGGGTTTAGGGATAGGGTTAGTGTTTGGTTTAGGGTTAGGCTTAAAGTTGGGGGTAGGTTCAGGTGTTGTGGAAAGGGTTAGGGTTAGGTTTGTTAGGGGTTAGGGTTAGGGTTAAGGCTAGTTGTAGGGGTTGGGGCTGGGGGCTGGGGCTAGGATTAAGACTAGGGCTAGGGGTTGGGTCTGGGACTATTTATAGTGTTAGTGTTAGGATTGGGTTAGGGTTAGGGTTAGGGTCAGGGTTTAGTGTTGGGTTTGGGGTTATGGTTAGGTGTTAGGGTTAGGGGTTAGCGTTAGTGTTAGGGTCATGGTTAGGGCTAAGGATAGGGTTAGGACTAGGGTTAGTGCTAGGGCTAGGGATAGGGCTAGAGCAAGTGATAGGTTTAGGGTTAGTGTTTAGTGTTATGGTTAGGGTTAGAGTTAAGTGTAGGGATAGGGTTAGGCTTTGGGGTTATGGTTAGGAATGGGTTTAGGGTTAGGGTTAGGGATTAGGGTGAGGGTTAGGGATAGGGTTTGGGGTTAGGGTTAGGGAAATGGTTTAGGCTTAGGATAGCTGTTAGGGGTTGGGGTTAGAGTTACGACTAGGGCTAGGGTTAGGGTTAGGGTTAAAGTTAGTGATTAGGGTTAGGGTTAGGGTTAGGGTTTATGGTTAGGGTTAGTATTAGGGTTGGGGTTAGAGTTGGGGTTTAGGGTTAGTGTTAGTGTTAGAGTTAGGGTTTGTGTTAGAGTTGCGGTAAGGGTTAGCGATAGGGTTAGGGTTAGGGTTAGGGTTGTGTTACGATTAGGGATGGGGTAGAGGAAGGGTAAGGTATGGGTTGGGGTTAGGTTAGGGTTAGAGTTAGGGTTGGGGGTTGAGGCTTGGGGTTAGGTTTAGAAGAGTT